>JARBWK010001910.1:0-16829 GCA_030556195.1 Anolis apletophallus | reverse complement strand
GACCTCTTCCTCCCCCTTCACGCCCTTTCTTCCCCCTCCTGCCAAACACTTTTTTCTTTTCTTTTGCCGCTCCTGCACGCCATTTTGATCCGAGGGGCAGCGTGCTGCGTGTTCAGGAGGGAGGGGGAGGGAGGAAGACGTGGCCCGTGCAAGGCGCTACTGCGCAGACTGCCCCAGAGCAAGCGAGGCAAAGCGAAAAGAGCGAGGCTGCGAAGAAGGGAGCCGGAGTGGAGAAGAAAAGTGTTCAGCAGGAGGGGGAAGAAAGGGGATTGGAGGTTCCAATTTCCCACGGCACACCTGATGATCGCTCACGGCACACTAGTGTGCCATAGCACACTGGTTGGGAAACATTGCCTAAAAGGCCCGGAAGAGGGAGCTATGTCTGTTCTACTTGAAGAAAAGGGTTAAGAGGGAGATGTGATAGCCATGTTGACGTATTTGAAAGGATGTCATATCGAAGATGGAGCCAACCGCAGGCTTTGATCCTCGCCTTAAAAAGGAGAGGAAATGTCCGGAGACGAGTCTGGTTTTTAGCAAAATTTTAAGAGCTTTAAAACAAACTTAATGTCTTATTAAAACGGCTTTGATTTATAAATCTGATACAAGATCACAAAAAGGGAAGAGATGTTTACAGCTGAGCTCATATGCCATCATGCTTGGGAAGGGGTCAGATCAAGAGATAAGCTGTCCTCCCCACATCCCGGAAAAGATGGGTTTCTTTACCTTTTGTAGGCCTGCTTGGATCGTAACAAAGGCCCTGGGTTTTTTTAGCATGCGCAAGTTTAAGCATTACAACCAGCTGCACACTTCTTCTGGAACACACACACCCAGATGCAGAAATAGGTTTGGATCAGATGCTCAGGTTCAGGAAAGGCGGCGTCTTCATGGTCTGCCTAATCTATATGGCTTCCAAATATCAGCCATATAGATAACCAACATGCATACATAGTGGATGGTCTACGCCGGGAGCTGGACAGGGGGAGTGTGTCCCTGTTGGTTCTGCTGGACCTCTCAGCGGCCTTCGATACCGTTGACCACGGTATCCTTCTGGGACGCCTCGCGGAAATGGGCCTTGGAGGTACTGTCTTGCAGTGGCTCCGGTCCTTTCTGGAGGGCCGATCTCAGGTGGTGTTACTGGGAGATACCTGCTCAACCCCTCAACCACTGTCTTGTGGGGTTCCTCAGGGTTCAGTACTATCTCCCATGTTGTTTAACATCTACATGAAGCTGCTGGGGGAGGTCATCCGGAGTTTCGGGGTGCGGTGTTATCTGTACGCAGATGACGTCCAACTCTGTCACTCCTTCCCACCTGCTACTAAGGAGGCTGTTTTGGTCCTGAACCGGTGCTTGGCCGCTGTGTCGGACTGGATGAGGGCAAACAAATTGAAATTGAATCCAGACAAGACAGAGGCACTCCTGGTCAGTCAGAAGGCCGAACGGGGCATAGGGTTACAGCCTGTGTTGGATGGGTTTACACTCCCCCTGAAGACGCAGGTTCGCAGTCTGGGTGTGATCCTGGACTCATCGCTGAGCCTGGAACCCCAGGTTTCGGCGGTGACCAGGGGAGCATTCGCACAGCTAAAACTTGTGCGCCAACTGCGCCCGTACCTTGGGAAGTCTGACTTGGCCACGGTAGTCACACTCTGGTTACATCCCGTATAGATTACTGCAACGCCCTCTACATGGGACTGCCTTTGAAGACTGCTCGGAAAGCTTCAACTGATTCAACGGACAGCAGCCAGGTTGATAACAGGAGCGGCACTCAGGGAGCGCACAACACCTCTGTTGCGCCAGCTCCACTGGCTACCAGTTTGCTACCGGGCACAATTCAAAGTGCTGGCTTTGGCCTTTAAAGCCCTTAACGGTTCTGGTCAACTTACATGTCCGAACGCATCTCTTCCTATGAACCTTCAAGATGCTTAAGATCATCCGGACAGGCCCTGCTCTCAGTCCCGCCTGCTTCGCAGGCGCGATTGGTGGGGCTTTTCAGAGACAGGGCCTTTTCAGTGGTGGCTCCCGGCTTTGGAACGCCCTTCCTAATGACATCAGATCGGCCCCCTCCCTCTTGACATTTCGCAGGAAGGTTAAGACCTGGCTATTTGACCGGCATTTGCAGATGTAGTATGATTGTCAAATTGAGACCTGAGGAATGACGACGATGCAATTGGAAGTCGATTTAATTAATGAGACGCTGATATTGTGTTTTTAACGTTGAATGCTAATTTGTATATGTTGGAATTGTATTGTATTGATAATTGTTGATATGTTTGTCTTGAGCAGTTTTTGCTGTTATACGCCGCCTCGAGTTGCCTTCGGGCTGAGAGAGGCGGTGTAGAAGCAAAGTAAATAAATACATACACACATACATATAGGGATCATACCACCCCCCTGTTGTGTCAGCTCCACTGGCGCCTGTCCATTTCCGAGCTCAATTCAAAGTGCTGGCTTTGACCTATAAAGCTCTATACGGTTCTGGCCCAGCTTACTTGTCCGAATGCATCTGCCTCTAAGTCCCACCTCATAACGTACGTAAGATCGTCTGGAAAGGCTCTGATTTCACTCCCGCCAACATCCCAAATTCGGCTGGTGGAGACGATTGACCCCATCCCTCCTGGTTTTCAGGAAGAAAGTAAAATCATGGTTATGGGACCAGGCCTTCAGTCAACAGACATAAAGCAGCACTTTGGCAGAAATGGACTGATAAGGATGATTTATACGAGGATACGATTTTATTGATAATGAAGATTTTATACTGTTTTAATTAATGTTTATGTATTTTATGTATTTTATGCATTGTAATGTTTAATTGTTATGTTTATGGTTATTGTTTTAACTGTATGTATCGGCATCAAATGAAGAAAACAGAAGTTATCTACCAGCCTGCACCACAGGAAGAACACCATCATCCCCACGTCAGCACAGGCAAATCTGTGCTTAAATCCGTTCAGCCGTTCACCTTCCTGGGAAGCATCATCTCTTCAGACGCCAAGATTGACAAAGGGGTAGATCACAGATTAGCAAAGGCATAGAGTGCATTCGGAAGGCTTCACAAAAGTGTCTGGAGTAACAAACACCTGAGACAAAGCACCAAAACCAGTGTGTACAGAACTATCGTACTGTCTATTCTCCTCTATGGGTCTGAAACATGGGTCACCTATCGCCAACACCTACGACTCCTCGAACGCTTTCATCAGCACTGTCTTCGCTCAATCCTAAATATATACTGGACTGACTATGTGAAAAATGTTGCTGTCCTTGAGCAAGCAGGGATCACCAGCATTGAGGCCATGCTATTGAGAACACAGCTGCGCTGGGCAGGACACGTCTCTAGGATGGAGGACTACCGCCTCCCAAAGATACTACTCTACGGTGAACTTGCCATGGGTCAGCGCAAGAGAGGTGCCCCCAAAAAAGAGATATAAGGACTCCCTGAAACAACATCTCAGGCTCGGCCAGATTGATCACCAACAATGGTCCACCCTGGCCTCACATCGGGAGGCATGGAGACACACTATCCACAATGCTGCGGCCTCTTTCGAGAAGACACGGGTCTCAAAGGGAAACGACAACGCAGAAAGAACCGCAACTTGGAAACATCACCTAAGGAGACTTTCTGCTGTGCTTTCTGCAACCGGACTTGCCTATCTCAGATTGGCCTTTTTAGTCATCAACGCGCTTGTAAAAAGCGTGGGATGAGTCCTTCCTAAAGAATCTTCGTTCGCGAAGTAATGCTGAGATGTATATTGATAGCACCTGGGTATGACTGGTAATGTAATGATGCAATACCTAATGGCTAAGTCATAACCATGTGAGGGTTATTGCAAAAGGGTTGCATCTGTCAATGTCCCTTACTGATGACCTATCAGCAGGTGGCTATAGAAGGAGAAAGAAAGAATCCATCTTCTTCTCTCCTGTGTGACTCAGTGCGAGTATCTGCCTGTGTTGCATGTGACTATTTGATGCCTCTGATTGTTTGCAAGAAAGTGGATCTATGTATTCTGTTTGTACATTTGTATATATTGCAACGGTGAAGATTAAAGCCTCCGAATATTTTAGATGAAAACCTGAATCCGTGAGTTTACTAAACAGTGTGTGTAGATATGGTCAGATGCTGGCAGTTGGACTCTGCTGATAGGCAGGCGGAAGTATGTTTTTGCTTTGAAAGGACTCTGCTGTGTAAGTTTGCTTGCTTCTGGGACACTTATTACACAGCGTGCAGCAGTTCAGGGAGGTTGTGCTTTAGAAACTACTAGCTTGGGGACCCGGCGTTACCCGGGTTTTTTGAGAAACGTATTCGTTGGTGTGTAGTAGTTATTTATGTGGCTCACAGTGGTGTCAGGAAGTTAGTGAAGGCACTGTGAGTCCCATCGTCCATGGTGTAACATCCTCGAAACAGCACCTGGACGTAGAGTGGGTCATGGAGGCTCTGTCTGCCAAGTGTGGCCTTGCTCCCTCATTACTGGGAGTAGCAGTGGTATCTTAAAATTAGTGAAGGTACTGCAAGTCCCATCATCCGTGGTCAAGCCACCTCCAAACAGTACCAGGACGTAGAGTGGGTCATGGAGGCTCTGTCTGCCAAGTGTGGCCTTGCTCCCTCATTATTGGGAGTAGCAGTGGTATCTTAAAATTAGTGAAGGTACTGCAAGTCCCAGCATCCGTGGTCAAGCCACCTCCAAACAGTACCAGGACGTAGAGTGGGTCATGGAGGCTCTGTCTGCCAAGTGTGGCCTTGCTCCCTCATTTTTGGGAGTAGCAGTGGTATCATGAAATTACAGAAGGTACTGCAAATCCCATCATCCGTGGTCAAGCCACCTCCAAACAGTACCAGGACGTAGAGTGGGTCATGGAGGCTCTGTCTGCCAAGTGTGGCCTTGCTCCCTCATTATTGGGAGTAGCAGTGGTATCTTAAAATTAGTGAAGGTACTGCAAGTCCCAGCATCCGTGGTCAAGCCACCTCCAAACAGTACCAGGACGTAGAGTGGGTCATGGAGGCTCTGTCTGCCAAGTGTGGCCTTGCTCCCTAATTTTTGGGAGTTGCAGTGGTATCATGAAATTACAGAAGGTACTGCAAGTCCCAGCATCCGTGGTCAAGCCACCTCCAAACAGTACCAGGACGTAGAGTGGGTCATGGAGGCTCTGTCTGCCAAGTGTGGCCTTGCTCCCTCATTTTTGGGAGTTGCAGTGGTATCTGAAAGTGAGTGAAGGTACTGCAAATCCCATCATCCGTGGTCAAGCCACCTCAAACAGTACCAGGACGTAGAGTGGGTCATGGAGGCTCTGTCTGCCAAGTGTGGCCTTGCTCCCTCATTATTGGGAGTAGCAGTGGTATCTTAAAATTAGTGAAGGTACTGCAAGTCCCATCATCTGTGGTCAAGCCACCTCCAAACAGTACCAGGACGTAGAGTGGGTCATGGAGGTTCTGTCTGCCAAGTGTGGCCTTGCTCCCTCATTATTGGGAGTAGCAGTGGTATCTTAAAGTTAGTGAAGGTACTGCAAGTCCCATCATCCGTGGTCAAGCCACCTCCAAACAGTACCAGGACGTAGAGTGGGTCATGGAGGCTCTGTCTGCCAAGTGTGGCCTTGCTCCCTAATTTTTGGGAGTTGCAGTGGTATCATGAAATTACAGAAGGCACTGCAAGCCCTATCATCCGTGGTCAACCCACCTCCAAACTGCACCAGCTCTCTCTGCCAAGTTTGGCCTTACAGTTATTCATCGCCCCCCAAATGCACCAGTGGCCATCACTGCCCCCCTGGATCGCTGCAGCGTCCACCAGGGGGCGGTAGCACCCACTTTGGGAATTACTGGTTTAGACGAGAGGAAGGAGGTGCGTGCTGCGGTTTCCACGGCAACACCTGCCTGGGGATTCCAACTCGCAGGGACACAGTCGCAAGCGCGCAATCCCCGGGCAGGCATTGCCGTGGAAACCGCAACGCCCGCCTCCTCCTTTTCATCAACCCAGCCCATGGCGCAGTCCTGTGTATTGCCTCTTTCTTCCAATGGGGACGTCTTCGCAAGCGTGCCTTGCTGGACCCGGCGCGGTGCGAGCGGGAGGCGATTTTCAAGGTGGGCCTCGCTTGTCCAGTGCCGGCCCCTTCTTTTTTCAATGCCATAAAAACAACATGCAATTAAAATAACATTTAAATTAAAATTAAAACACATTAAAACATTTAATGTTACGAAAAAGGTAGAAACATTGATAATATCTCTTTCTGTTTAATTGCTATTAAAAAATTTAAAATAATTTATAGGGGGGCAGTGAGTAAATTTCTTTCTGGAAAGGGGGCGGTAGGCCAATTTAAGGAAGTATATATTTAAAACCACAACAGTTGACAGTATATCAGTATGTTTCATTTGCGCACATGCGAGTTCCCTTGGTTGTACTTTTTCCTCCCTAAACAATGTTTGTATCCAGTTGACCATTGTTTAAGGAGTGCAACGGCTGGCCGTGCAGGAACACATTCTTGGATGGTGCGGACAGTTTCTCGAATTGTTCCACTTCTTTTGCCGGAATCGCAAAGACAGGAAGCACATTTGAATTGGTACAGAATTAGTCACACTGTGTTTGCGTTTAGGACAAGGATGGTGGCGTGCAATTACCGTTTGACTGAATCGTAAAGTTGGAAGACATCCCTAGGGCCGTCCAGTCCAACCCTTTATTTATTTTATTTCTTTCGAGGATTTGTACCCTGGGTGGCTTACATCAGCAAGCGATTCGATGCCCCACATATACAATCAATAAAAACAACGCTTTCATAATAAAATAACAACATTCAAGAGATTAAAAACCATTTAAAAGTGCAAATAGTCCCACGTTCTACAGCAGGGGTGCTCACACTTTTTCAGCATGCGAGCTACTTCTAAAACAACCAAGTCAAAAGGATCTCCTTCCCCACTACTCAGAGAGCCATAAAAGCAAAATATTTGGAAATTTATTTCAATGAGAGCCATATAATATATTTTAAGACTGAATTCAACTAAATGTGAGTATAATAAGACCCTGAATTTATTCATAATAATAATGATGATAATATTCATTCAGCCTCTGCTGCTACTACTACTAATAATACCGTGTTTCCCCGAAAGTAAGACAGCATCTTACTTTCTTTCCCCCCCGACAAGTCCCCCTACGTCTTACTTTCGGGGTACGTCTTATATAAACTAAGACGTACCCGTCGCCCGCCCCGCCGCTGCCGCCGTCACGCCCGCCGCAACCGGCCCCATCGTCCGCGGCACACCTCCGGCGCAGCTTTCTTGGGCGAAGGAAGGGAGGAAAAGAGCAAGAGGCGTGGCGAGCGGCGGTGCGTCAGAGTGACGCTCTGACGGGCGCCTACGCCGCCTTGCCCCTTCCCCCTCCTTGGGCCTTGAAAGAAGGGAGGAAGAGCAAGGGCGTGGTGAAGCGGTGCGTCAGGTGACGCTCTGGCGGCACGCCACCACGCCCCTTGCTCTCTTCCCCTCCCTTCCATGGACGAAAGAAGGGAGGGAAGAGAGCAGGGGGCGTGGTGAGCGCCGCCGTGTCAGAGTGGCGGCTCTGGCGCGCCGCCACTTCACCATGCCCCTTGCTCTCTTCCCCCTTCTTCCTTGGACAAAGGAGGGGGAAGAGAGCAAGGGCGTGGTGAGCGCCGCCCAGCGTCAGTGGCGCTCTGGCGCGCGCCACTTCACCACGCCCCTTGCTCTCTCCCCCTCCCTTCCTGGACGAAAGAAGGGAGGGGAAGAGAGCAAGGGGCATGGTGAACGCCGCCCGTGTCAGAGTGATGCTCTGGCGTGGCGGCGCTTCCTGCCCCCTGCCTCTTCCCCTCCCTTCCTGGACGAGAGGAGGGGAGAGGCAGGGCGTGGTGAGGGCGCGCGTCAGGTGACACTCTGATGCGTCGCCACTTCACCACGCCCCTTGCTCTCTTCCCCCTCCCTTCTTGGACGCTGCGTCAGAGGCCTGGCAGAAAGGTGCGCCGTGGTGGTGTGCCGCGGCTGATGGGCCGGTTGCGGCGGCGCCGAGGTACGGCTTACATTCGAGTACGGCACATTAGCCGACCCGCTGACACCCCGATCGTCTTACAATCGGGGTGTCTTACTTCGGGAAACACGGTAGTAACAACAACAACAACAGTAGGTTCCTAGCGTAGAAGGAGACCTCCAAGGGCCATCAGTCAACCTCCTTCTGCCATAAGGAAAAAAACACAATCAAAGCATTCCTCACAGATGGCCATTCAGCCTCTGATAATAATAATAACAACAACAACAACAACAATGGGATCCTAGAATAGGAGGAGACCTCCAAGGGCCATCCAGTCCAACCTCCTTCTGCACATGGGTGGCGTCGAGAGCCTGCGGGGCGGGACTGAGCCTTCCTCCCGCCCTGCCTGCGATCTACCAGGGCACCCTACGCCAGTGTTTCCCAACCTTTTTTGAGCCGCGGCACACTTTTAACATTACAACAATCCGGGGGCACACCACCAACCAAAATGACACAAAATGACACTCTAACACAGTAAAGAATGGCTGGGGATGGTGACCTGCAGGGAACAGCTGCTGGGAGTGCCGAAGCCAGGGAGGAGCAGGCCACGCCATGCCCTGCCCCGCCCCCTCCCTCCTCCCGGCTTCAGTTCTCCCACAACTTCGCCAGCCTTGAGGGGGCAGTACCAAGCCAACATTGTGTTGGCTCTGCCACCGCTGGTTTGGCACTGCCCTCTCAAGGCTGGCAAAGCTGTGGGAGCGCTGAAGCTGGGGGGAGGGGGCAGAGCCAGGCAGCTTCATGCCCCGCCCCTCTCCCGGCTTCAGCACTCCACAGCCGCCAGCCTTGAGGGACAGTGCCAAGCCAGCATTGTGCTGGCTCTGCCACCGCTGGCTTGGCACTGCCCCCTCAAGGCTGGCGAAGCTGTGGGAGTGCTGAAGCCGGGGGGAGGGGGCAGAGCCAGGCTGCGTCACCCCCTCCCTGGCTTCAGCTCTCTCACAGAGGAGGAGCATGAGCGGTGGATGGGCCTCAGTAGGCAGGACTCCTCCACGCGGCTTCAACAAGCAAGCGGCAGGAGTCATGGCGGGAGTCATGGCGGATTGGAGGCTGGTTGGGGAAACGGCTGAAGGAGGTGTCGCCCGTCCCTTCCTCCTCCTCTCCCAAGCAGCAGGAGTTTGGCAGGAGGAGGGGGGAAGGAAGGGGGGCAGAGAGCTTTTCTCGCGGCACACCTGATGATCGCTCACGGCACACTGGTTGAGAAACACTGCCCTACGCGATCTACCAGTAGATTGCGATCTACCTAATGAGCCCCCCTGTTCTACAGTCACCACTTAATCCAAAACCAGTCCACAGTCTGTTTCTATATCTTGTCATCATTTTACTGACGGCCTGCTATCCCACTGTTTAACCAAATTCCTGGTCCCATAGCCACGTCTTCAACTATTTCCTAAAGAAAAGGAGGGAGGAAGTTGACCTAATTTCGCTGTGGAAGGAGTTCCACAGGTGAGGGCCACTACTGAGAAGGCCCTGTCCCTCGTCCCCACCAAACGTATTTGCGCCGAAGGTGGGATCGAGGGCAGGGCCTCCTCGGAAGTTCGTAAATTTCGAGGTGGGACATAAGGATATGTTCAGACAAGTAAACCGGGCCAGAACCGTATAGGGCTTTAAAGGTCAAAATCAGCACTTTGAATTGAGCTCGGAAATGGACCGGCAGACAGTGGGGGGTGGTATGCTCCCTGTATGATGCTCTAGTACAGTGTTTCTCAACCAGTGTGCCGGGGCACACTAGTGTGCCGTGAGTGATCATCAGGTGTGCCGTCGGAAATTGGAACCTCCAGGAAGGGGGAGGGGGGAGAGTCTAGTGTGTTGAAGTATAAAAACCCTAAGAAACCTACCTCGATAAAAGTACTCCATGTGTGTTCATAGTTGGGCATATTGAGTATTCATGTCAAGTGTGGTCCAGATCCATCATTATTTGAGTCCACAGTGCTCCCTGGATGTAGGTGAACTACAACTTCCAAACTCAAGGTCAATTCCCAAGCAAACCCTTTCAGTACTTTGTGTTGGTAATGAAAGTTAAATATGCCAAGTTTGGTTCAATTCCATTGTTGCAAGAGTTCAGGATGCGGTCCTGATCCAACATTGTTTGAGTCCACAGTGCTCTCTGGATATAGGTGAACTACAACTTCAAAACTCAAGGTCAATCCCACCAAACTCTTATAGTATTTTCTCTTGGTTATGGGAGTTCTGTGTGGGAAGTTTGTGTCTTTCTGCCATTCCTGCCAGGATATCTATGTTGAGTTCATTGAAACAGGCCCAGTTTTCATACTGAGTGTATAAATACATTTTAAAACATATTAACTATCCGTATTACTGTGTTAGTCATTTTGTGTCATTTTGGTTGGTGGTGTGCCCCAAGATTTTGCAAATGTAAAGAGTGTGCCGCAGCTCAAAAAAGGTTGGGAAACACTGCTCTAGTAAGTAACCTGGCTGCTGCCCGTTGGACTAGTTGAAGTTTCCGAACAGTCTTCAAAGGCAGCCCCACGTAGAGTGCGTTGCAGTAATCTTTTTGGGATGTAACAAAAGCATGGACCACTGTGGCCAGATCAGACTTCCCAAGGGGCGCAGGTGGCGCCGAGTCTTAACTGTGCAAAAGCTCCCCTGGGTAACGCTGAAACCTGGGGTTCCAGGCTCAGCGATGAATCCAGGCTCACTCCCTATGCCTTGTTCGGCCTTTCGACTGACCAGGAGGACCTCTGTCTTGTCTGGATTTGCTAGCTCTCATCGAGTCTGACACAGCAGCCAAGCACCGGTTCAAGGTCCTTGGGGACAGGTGGAAAGGAGTGACAGATTTGGATGTCATCTGTATAGAGATGACACCGCATCCTGAAACTCCAGAAGATCTCCCCCATCGGCTTCATGGGGGACCTCCCTGAACTGCTGCAAGCTGCATAGTAAGTGTCCCAGAAGCAAGCAAACTTACACAGCAAAAACATACAGTACTTCAGCCCGCCTATCGGCAGAGTCCAACTGCCAGCATCTAACCTTATCTACACACACGGTTTAGTAAACTCACGAAATTAGGTTTTCATCCAAAATATTCGGAGGCTTTAATCTTCATCTTTGCAATATAACAGGGCTGTCAACTGGCGGCCCAGGGGCCGCTGGCCCCCAGCCCCCTTCCCTACGGCCGCCTAAGCTTTTTAATAAAAAAATAAAAATTGAAAAATAAAATAAATAATAAAAATTAAAAAAAATACCTACTTCCGGGTTGAACGGGAAGTATCGCGAGAATACGCAATCCACACGGATTTCGCTGTCAGCGAGATCACGCCGGCGTTGACAGCGAAATCCGTATGGATTGCGTATTCTCGCGATACTCTTCTGCTCTACTACTGGATCGCTGAGGCCCACAGGCGCGATTAGGACCTTCTTCGACTCAGTCGGTCGTCGCCTCTCTCGTCGTCCGGTACTCCTGGATCCTGGCGTTTGGAAAAGGTAGGCGAAGCAGGGGGCTCCTCAGGGGACTCCTCATTCCCTCCCCCATCTCCCCTCATGTATTAAATATAAAATTAAATATATTTAAAGATGAAATAAGGGAGATGGGATACATTAAAATAAGGGGAGAGGGGAGGATGGAATTAAATATATTTAATATTAAATTAAAATAAGGGGAGGCGCTGGGGGAGAGGGTGGAGCTGGGGGCGGGGAGGGGGCGGAGCCGGGGGCAGGGGCTGACCCTTAGGCCCCCCAGGTCATCAGTGACCGGAATTCAGGCCCCTGGGCCGGTAGAAGTTGGACAGCCCTGCAATATAACAACCAACAACCAAGATTTTATCTTGGTTGTTGTGTTGGGCTTGGCCTCATGAAAGCTGCACCGAGTCCCCGTCGAGGAGATGGTGGTGGGGTACAAATAAATATTATTATTATTAGCTTGGGGACCCGGCGGTGAGTGGGTTATTTGAGAAAGGCATTGTGTGCCAAGGTTGGTCTTTGGTACTTCAAGTCCCATCATCCACTGTCCACCCTCCTCCAAACTGCAGTAGATAGAGTGTGTCACGTTTGGTCTTGATCATTCATTGGATGAGGGTTGCAGCGGTCTCGGAAGGTGAGTGAAGGTACTTCAAGTCCCATAATCTGTGGTCCATCCTCCTTCAAACTGTAGCAGGATGTAGAGTGGGTCATGGGGGCTCTGTGTGCCAAGTTTGGTTTGTATTGGTCATTGGATGATGGTCGCATTGTTTCAGGAAGTGAGTGAAGGTACTGCAAGTCCCATCATCCATGGTCCATCCTCCTTCAAACTGTAGCAGGATGTAGAGTGGGTCATGGGGGCTCTGTGTGCCAAGTTTGGTCTGTATTGGTCATTGGATGATGGTCGCGTTGTTTTTCAGGAAGTGAGTGAAGGTACTGCAAGTCCCATCATCCATGGTCCATCCTCCTTCAAACTGTAGCAGGATGTAGAGTGGGTCATGGGGGCTCTGTGTGCCAAGTTTGGGCCTGGGCTGTGATTTGTAGGGGCTACAATGTTCTGTGGGAAGTGAATCGGGTGAAGGTACTGTAAATCCCATCGTATGTGGGCCATCCTGCCATAAACCACACCCGGTTGTAAAGTGGGTCATTGGGCCTCTGTGTGCCAAGTTTGGTCCTGATTTGTCATTGTTGTGGGCCACAGTGCTCTAAGGAAGTGAGATAAAGTACTGTAAGTCCCATCATCCATGGTCCATCCTCCCTCAAACTGCACCAGGATGTAGAGTGCATCTTGGGGAATCTGTGTGCCAAGTTTGGTCTTGTTCTGTCATTGTTTAGGGCCTAGTCAGGAAAATCAAGTTGAGGAAGCCTTACTGTCAATTCAGGCCCTAAACAATATCCCATGACCTGAGGCCTAGTCAGGAAAATCAAGTTAAGGGAGCCTCGCTCTCAATTTTTGGCCTGGTCTGTGATTTATAGGGGCTACAGTGTTGTTTGAGAAGTGAATCAGGTGAAGGTACTGCAAATCCCATCATTCGTGGCCCATCCTGCCCTAAACCACACCAGGTTATGAAGTGGGCCATTGGGCCCCTGTGTGCCAAGTTTGGTCCTGATCCGTCATTGCTGTGGGTCGTGACTGACTGCCTGAGGCCTTTCCTTTTCCCTCTGTGTCAGCTTAGAATGTTGGAATGTAGATGGCCAATCAAAGTCCTTTATGCAAATACTCCCTCAGTGGCAACCAATCCCCTCTGTCTGGTGCCTTAGAATGTTGGAGTTCTGTGGCTGGCCAATCCGAGTCCTTTATGCAAATAATCCCACAGTGGCAACCAATCGAAATGCTGCCACATATTCCTCCGCCCCTCCGCACGCAAACACTGACTTTTATTATATACATAGATAATAATAATTATTATATACAAATGTTAAACAACATCGGGGACCGTACTGAACCCTGTGGGGACTCCACAAGTCAAAGGTTGTGGGGTCGAACAGGTGTCATCCAATAACACCTTCTGAGACCCTCCCTCGAGAAAGGACCGGAGCCACTGCAAAACAGTACCTCCAAGTCCCATTTCTGCGAGGCGTCCCAGAAGGATACCGTGGTCAATGGTAATGAAGGCTGCTGAGAGGTCCAGCAGAACCAACATGCACACACACACCCTGTCGAGCTCCCGGCGTAGATCATCTACCAAGGCAGTGTTTCCCAACCAGTGTGCCGGGGCACACTTAGTGTGCCGTGAGCGATCATCAGGTGTGCCGTGGGAAATTGGAACCTCGGGGGTCTAGTGTGTTGAAGTATAAAAACCTAAGAAACCTACCTCGATAAAGGCACAAAATTACAAACACCCCCTCCCCACCCGTTGTCTACTTGGTCTCTCCCTCTCCATGCATTCCCCAAGTAGAGACCTCCTACATAAGAACATAAGAAGAGCCATGCTGAATCGGACCTCAGCCCATCTAGTCCAGCATTCTGTGTCACACAGTGGCCCACCAGTTGTACACACAGGGATCTCGAGCAGAAGGGAGGGCAAACCCTGACCTGCTCCCGACCCCTCACAACCAGTACCCGGGGAAATCCTGCCTACCTCAACCAACTCCGAGGTGGCACTTGAATGTCCTTTTCAGTAACTACCGATACACTTGGTATCCATGAATCTGTCTAATCCTGCCTTGAAGTTGTCAGGCTGACGGCTGTCACAACCTCCTCTGGAAGTGAGTTCCATAACCCAATGACCCTCTGGGTGAAGAAATATTTCCCTTTATTAGTCCTAACTTTCCTACCTTGGAGCTTCAGGGTGCCCTCTAGTCCTAGTGTTTTGTGACAAAGAAAATAATTTTTCTTTATTCACCTTTTCTATCCCATGCATGATTTTATACACTTCGATCAAGTCACCTCTTAGACGCCGTCTTTCAAGGCTGAAAAGACCAAGGCGTTGCAACCTGGTTTCATAAGGGAGCCGCTCCATCCCTTGGATCATTCTTGTTGCCCTTTTCTGTACCTTTTCCAGTTCCGTTATATCCTTCTTAAGGTGCGGAGACCAGAAATTGTACACAGTACTCAAAAACCCTGGCCTCACCATAGATTTCTAGAGGTAATACAACATTTGCTGACCTATTTTCGATTCCCTTCTGATCATGCCAAGCATAGAATTTGCTTTTTCACTGCTGCAGCGCACTGGGTTGACATCTTCATTGAGCTGTCCACCAAAATCCCAAGATCCCTTTCCTGGTTTGTCTCGGGAAAGCTTTGACCCCATCAATTTGTAGGTGTATTTGGGGTTCTTTGCCCCGATGTGCATGACTTTACACTTGTTTAGGTTAAAATGCATTTGCCACTTTGTTGCCCATTCACTCAATTTCGAGAGATCTTTCTGGAGCTCTTTACAGTCAGTTTCATTTTTAACTACCCTGAACAGTTTAGTGTCGTCTGCAAACTTTGCTGCCTCAGGATTTACTCCTACATCCAGGTCATTAATGAATAAATTAAAAAGTAACGGACCCAAAACTGAACCTTGGGGTACGCCACTTCTCACCTCTTTCCACCCAGAGAAATGTCCGTTTATTACCACCCTTTGTTTCCTACAGTTTAGCCAGGTTCAATCCAGGACAAGACCTGTCCTCTGATTCCATGGCTGAAGAGCTTATTTAAGAGCCTTTGGTGAGGACTTTGTCAAAAGCCTTTTGGAAGTCAAGGTAAACAATATAGACTGGGTCCCCTTTATCTATGTGTTTATTTACACCCTCAAAGAATTCTAACAAGTTAGTAAGACATGATTTGCCTTTGCAGAAACCATGTTGATTTTCTTTCAGCAATGCCTGTTCTTCTATGTGCCTAGTAATATTTTCTTTAATAATGGTTTCCATCACTTTGCCTGGAACTGAGGTTAAACTGACTGGTCTATAATTTCCTCTTGCCTCCTGGGGGTTCTGTGTGGGAAGTTCGGCCCAGTTCTATTATTGGTGAGGTTCGGAATGCTCTTTGATTATAGGGGAACTATAAATCCCAGCAACTACAACTCCCAAATCTCAAGGTCTATTTCTCCTGAACTCCATCTGCGTTCATATTTGGGCATATTGAGAATTCATGTCAAGTTTGGTCCTGATCCAACATTGGTTGAGTCCACAGTGGTCTCTGGATATAGGTGAACTACAACTCCAAAACCCAAGGTCAATGCCCACCAAACTCTTATAGCATTTTCTCTTAGTTATGGGAGTTCTGTGTGGGAAGTTTGTGTCTTTCTGCCATTCCTGCCAGGATATCTATGTTGAGTTCATCGAAACAAATCCAGGTTTCACACTGAGTGTATCAATACATTTTAAAACATATTAACTATATGTATGACTGTGTTAGAGTGTCATTTTGTATCATTTTGGTTGGTGGTGTGCCCCAGGATTTTGCAAATGTAAAAAGTGTTCTGCGGCTCAGAAAAGGTTGGGAAACACTGTACCAAGGCAACCAAAGCTGTCTCAGTTCCATGTCCCGGCCTTTTAAATGATTACATTTAAAAGTCACGTCGCCTGTGTACGGCCGCTGTCAGTTATCAAGATGTTATCAAGCCATGCTATTAATGGACCAGACGCTACAAAGGGAAGCCTAGGTTGTATTACTCTTGCATTATTGCCTTTGTTGTTCCCCCCGTTTGATAACCCACAGACCCTTGCTGTCATCCCATCTGATGGCGACACGCAAGCGACGTGACTCATGTTGTCGCATCTGGCTCAAATAAAACGCGTCCCAGAGGCGAAGGCTATGCGGCCCTTTTGCGATTATCCAATTAGAACTCTGCGATTCCACTTTATCTCTCAGGGCCGTTTACGATGCATAGCTTTTCTATTGAATTAAGGCGATGCATTATTGCGCCGTGGTTTAATGGTTTCCTTACATCTGGAAAGCAGCCATGCATCTTTTAAAACATTTATGTTAATGAATGTGATTTTCCTGCTTTTGGCAGAATGGGGTTGGACTGGATGGCCCATGAGGTCTTTTCCAACTCTATGGTTCACACAGCCTTGTTGTCTCCAAGTGAAATGTTCCCAGCTCCCTAAGCCAGTGTTTCCCAACCTTTTTTTGAGCCGCGGCACACTTTTTACATTTACAAAATCCTGGGGCACACCACCAACCAAAATGACACTCTGAGGCATAGAGTTCCACTGCTGAACAGCTCTCACAGCCAGGAAGTTCTTCCTAATGTTCACCCTCCTACACAGACATGCTTCCCTGCGCTGTTGTGCGCTCTCTCTCTCTCTCTCTCTCTCTCGCTATATATATAACCAAGAGAAAATATTACAAGAGTTTGGTGGGCATTGACCTTGAGTTTTGGAGTTGTAGTTCATTTATATCCACAGAGCACTGTGGACTCAAGCAATGTTAGATCAGGACCAATCTTGGCATGAATACTCAATATGCCCAAATGT
>JARBWK010001909.1:0-16834 GCA_030556195.1 Anolis apletophallus | reverse complement strand
GACAGAATCTGCTACTGTTAGCTTGTTTCTCCAATCCCTTCTTTCACAGCTAGAATCATAGTATCTTCAAGTCAAAGGGACCCCCAAAGGCCATACAGCCCAACCCCATAGTGCCCTGCACACAATCTAACCCAGGCCTGGGCAAACTTCGGCCCTCCAGGTGTTTTGGACTCCAACTCCCTTTCCTTTTGTTTTTCCTTCCTTCTTTCTCTTTCCTTCCTCCCTCCATTCCCTTACCCCTTTTGTCCTTCCTTCCCTCTCTTCCTCTTTCTCCTTCCTTCCTTCCTTCCTTTTAGTCTTTCCTTTTTTTCTTTCCTTCCTTCATCCTTCACTCTGGTCTTTCCTTCCTTCCAGTTTGTCTTTCCTTCTTTCTTTCCTTCCTTCTCTTTTGTCTTTACTTCTTTCCTTCTTTCTTTCCTTCCTTCCTTCCTTCCTTCCCTTTTGTCTTTCCTTTCTTTCCTTCCTTCATCCTTCCCTTTTCTTTCCTTCCTTCCCTCTTTCCTCCCTCTTTCCCTCTCTTTCTCCTTCCTTCCTTCCTTCCCTTTTGTCTTTACTTCCTTCTTTCTTTCCTTCCTTCATCCTTACCGTTTGTCTTTCCTTCCTTCCTTCCTTTCTTCCTTCCTTCATCATTCCCTTCCTTCCAGTTTGTCTTTCCTTCTTCCTTTCCTTCCTTCTCTTTTGTCTTTCCTTCTTTCTTCCCTTCCTTCCATTTTGTGTTTCCTTTCTTTCTTTCCTTCCTTCGTCCCTCCTTTCCTTCCTTCCCGTTTGTCCTTTCTTCCTTCCCTTTTGTCTTTCCTTCCTTTCCTCTTTCCTCCCTCTTTCCCTCTCTTTTTTCCCCTTCCTTCCTTTCCTTTTGTCTTTACTTCCTTCTTTCTTTCCTTCATCCTTTTCTTCCTTTCCTTTTGTCTTTCCTTCCCTCCTTCCATTCCCTTCCCCTTGGATTCCAGTGGAAAAGAGTAGTGGAGTTGGGCGTCATCTGCGTAGAGATGGCACCCAACTCCAAAACTCCGGATGACCTCTCCCAGCGGATTCATATAGATGTTTAAAAACATGGGGGACAGAATGGAAGCACTCGTCTATGTTTTAGAATGGATTAGGAATCATCTGTTTCCTCTATAATAGGCAAAAGAGCACCTAAAGCTTCAGAGAGCTTCTGTTCAACCATTTCAAAGCTCCCTGCTTGGGCGGTGATGGCACAATCGTCAGCGTAGATGAAACTCTCGGTCCCTTCTGGCAGTGGCTGATCATTTGTGTAAATGTTAAACATTGATGGAGCAAGCACACTCCCCCCGAGACAGGCTATTCTTTTGTTTTTTCCATCTGCTTCTCTGACCCTGGAACTCAACAAAAAAGCTCCTGTTTTGTATCAGATTTTCTATGAAGCGGGCGAGGTGGCTGTCTGTTGGGAGGGGTTAGATCAGGCCTGGGCAAACTTCGGCCCTCCGGGTGTTTTGGACTCCAACTCCCACAATTCCTAACAGCCTTCCGGCTGTTAGGAATTGTGGGAGTTGGAGTCCAAAACACCTGGAGGGCCGAAGTTTGCCCAGGCCTGGGTTACATTGTGTGCAGGGCACAATGGGGTTGGGCTGTATGGCCTTTGGGGGTCCCTTTGACTTGAAGATACTATGATTCTAGCTGTGAAAGAAGGGATTGGAGAAACAAGCTAACAGTAGCAGATTTTGTCAATAATAATAATAATAATAATAATCTTTATTTATACCCCACCACCATCTCCCCAAATGTAGGGGAGGGTAGGGAAGGAAGGAAGGACGGAAAGGGTGGCTAGAAGAGAAGGAACGAGGGAGGGGGAAAGAGGGAGGAAGAGAATGAGAGAAGGACAAAAGGGTTGAAGGGAAGGAGAAATAGGGATGGAAAGAGGAAGGAAAGAGAGAAGAAAGGATGGTGAGAGAGAGGAGGGCCTGAGAAGAGGCCAAGGGGCCGCATTTGGCTCCCGGACCTGGGTTTGCCCATACCTAATTTTAAACACTTTTTGCTCCTGGTTGTCCTCTGATGATCTCTTCCCTCAGAGTCGCCTTCATTTCTGAGATAATCCGAGGACAACTGTATTAGAGTGCTTTCTGGGGCTGAGACCGTGTGACCCATCCAAGTGACTGATTGGGCATTCATGACTGAACCGGCATTCGAATCCAGGTGTCCAGAGATATAGTCAAACAACGATGCATGTTGTTGATAAGTCGAATGGTAACTCGCGGCAACGTCACACGACCAAAGGTAGAGTACAATGACCAATGGAATTAGCTCCACCGATTTTTGGCAGTGGGAAATGGGCAAGGCGCTGGTCAAACGCCTCCAAATTGCCACTGTTCATCCACTTCTGACACTTTCACACTGGATGAGGATGTTGTGCAACGAACAAAGAAAGTACAACTATTTACGGAGGGGAGATTGCACAACATGATGAGGCATCCATTTGCTCAAGTGGTACGGTCATCTGGGTGCATGCAGATAAAGACTCTTACCCTTCAAAAGGCACGGGGCTCAATGCTTCTTAACCAGAGTGCCTTGCCAAACTACAAATCCCATGATTCCATAGCATCGAGCCGTAGACATTAACGTGGGGTCAAATTACATACATCAGTGTTTCACAACCTGATCTACACCGTAGATCTCAAGACATGGGGGTTCGGTGTGGGAATTGCGACCCAATTCTATCATTGGTGGGGTTCAGAATGCTCTTTGATGGTAGATGAACTATAAATCCCAGCAACTATAACTCCCAAATGTCAAGGTCTATTTTCTGCAAACTCCACCACATTTGGGCATATTGAGTATCCGTGCCAAGTTTGGTCCAGATCCATCATTGTCTGAGTCCACAGTGCTCTCTGGACGTAGGTGAACTACAACTCCCAAACTCAAGGTCAATTCCCACCAAATCCTTCCAGTATTTTCTGTTGGCCGTGTGAGTTCCTGTGTGCTAAGTTTGTTGGTTCGATTCCATCGTTGATTGAGTTCAGAATCCTCTTTGATTGTAGGTGAACTACAAATCCCAGCAACTACAACTCCCAAATGAAAAAATCACCGGGACTATGGCGCAGCTGGCTGGGTGTCAGTTGCATTAAAGATCACTACTGACCGAAAGGTCATGAGTTTGAAGCCAACCCAGGTCGGAGTGAGCTTCCAACCAATTGTGTAGCTTGTTGTCAACCTTTGTAACTGGAAAGACAGTTGCATCTGTCAAGTAGAAAATTTAGGTACCACCTATGTGTGGGGAGGCTAATTTAACAAAATGTACAAGGCCATAAAAAATCTCCAGCAAAAGCATGCGGGGAATGCGGAAAGTACTTCATCAACGTCGCAGATGGACGGTGAAGCGACAGCTCCCCTGGTGGCCAGAAGTTGGAATGTTAAATAACCTCTGACTGTCTGTCTATATGTGTTGTGTGCCTATGGCATTGAATGTTTGCCATGTACAGTATGTGTACATTGTAATCCGCCCTATGGGATTATTTGCATAAAGGATTCTGATTGGCCAGCCTCAGAACTCCAACACTCTTAAGGCACCAGATTATTTGCATAAAGGACTCTGATTGGCCAGCCTCAGAACTCCAACACTCTACGGCACCAGACAGAGGGAATTGGTTGCCACTGAGAGACAATTTGCATAAATGACTCTGATTGGCCAGCAAAACAGAATGCAACTGAATGCTTGAGTTAGCCAAATGACAGGGTTTTTTTTCGTTGGAAATGGAATGTTCATTTTCTGGGAGGTGCAGAGGTGCCAAGGAATATGTGACAGCGTTTCAATAGGTTGCCATTAAGGTAATATTTGCATAAAGGACTCTGATTGGCCAGCCTCAGAACAACATTCCACGGCCCCAGACAGAGGGGATTGGTTGCCACTGAAATGATATTTGCATAAAGAACTCCGATTGGCCATCCACATTCCAACATTCTAAGGAGATGCAGAGGGAAAAGGAAAGGCCTCAGGCAGTCAGACACTGCGGCCCACAGCAGTGAAGGATCAGGGCCAAACTTGCCACACGGGCCCAATGGCCCACTTCACAACGCGACCCTCGCCCAATGACCAATACAGACCAAAATTAGCACACAGAGCCCCCTTGACCCACTCTACACCCTGGTGCTGTTTCAAGGAGGATGGACCACAGATGATGGGACTTGAAGTACCTTCACTCACCTTCCGAGACCGCTGCAACCCTCATCCAGAGAATGATCAAGACCAAATTTGACACACAGAGCCCCCAAGACCCACTCGACACCCTGGTGCTATTTGTAGGGGGATGGACCATGGCCAATGGGACTTGCAGTACCTTCACTAAGTTCCTGAGACCACTGCAAGCCACATACACATCTAATAGGAACCAACCTTGGCACACAATGCCTTCCTCAAATAACCCGGCCACTGCCAGGTCCCCAAGCTAGTAAATAAATAAAATCAACCCCCCTGAGTATTCAAATTTGGGTGTATGGCCGTATTTGTGCCAAATTTAGTCCAGTGCATGAAGATATATCCTGCATATCAGACATTTACACTACAATTCATCACAGTAGCAAAATGACAGCAATGAAGTCGCAATGAAAATAATGTTATGCTTGGAGGTCATCACAACATGAGGAACTGTCTTAAAGGGTCGCTGTATTAGGAAGGTTGAGGAAACACTGGTGTAAACGCACTCCTGACCCTTTCAATTCGACCTTGGCACAGACAGAGAGATGCCCACGCTATATAAACTCATCCTTTATTTCTACAGCTTCAAAGATTCACAGTATCGCCTTGCAATAGGTGAAAATCCCATGCACTTCATGCTCACAGGCGCCATGCATGTGAATGGTCAAGCACCATTCATGTTTGGGAACACTACAGGGATTGCGGGGTGCCCAACATGCAGGCTGGCATCGTATTCATGCCTGTCATCTCTTGCTCTGTCTCTTTCTGGGTCCTTGGTCTCCTTCCTTTAGTATCACAGACATTGCCCGAGTGCACATCCAGCCCAACTCTTTGCCATTGAGGATGCGGCGCATTTTGACTGGGAAGGAGGTGCCAATATTGGGCATGTGTTGACTTCCCATCTGTGGTGCCTTTTGGAGACAGTTTGGGACTCAATCCTCGGGCTCTCCATCTTCATGCAAACCTTCCCTTTCCGTAGAAGGATGCCTCACCAATGCGTCTGCCCGTATCGGGTTGCCACGGCCCGCTTTCAGCAGACGGAATGGTCTTGGAAAGCGATGCCGTCCCGCGTGCCCAACGTGTCGGACACCTTCTGCGCCCGGGGCCAATGCGGCCACCACGGGCGGTGGCAGAAGAAGTTCCTAAGGCTGCGGAAGACGGCGTGGCGGAAGATGATGAAGAGCCAGGGGTCCACGATGGGGTTGAGGGCGCTCAGGCGGAAGGCCAGCATGTCCGCGTCTTCGTTGTGGTCCGGGTTGAGCCCCCCGATGTAGGCCCGGATCTGGAGGAAGAGAGAGAAGAGCGTGAGCCACTTTTCAGCACCACATCCATGCCCAAATCATGTAAGCTGCATTAAGTCAGCTGCATTATGATCACTACTGACCAAAAGGTCATGAGTTCGAAGCCAACCCGGGTCGGAGTGAGCTCCCAACCAAAATTGTGTATCTTGTTGTCGGCCACAGTTGCATCTGTGAAGTAGGAAATTTAGGTACCACTTTGTGGGGAGGCTAATTTGACTGATTTATGAGGCCATAAAAATCTCCAGGAAGTATGCAAAGAATGAGGAAGCGACATCTCCCCTGGTGGCCAGAAGCTGGAATGTTAAACAGCCTCTGAGTGTCTGTCGATATATGTTGTGTGTCTATGGCATTGAATGTTTGCCATGTATATGTACATTGTAATCCGCCCTGAGTCCCCTGTGGGATGAGAAGGGAGGAATACAAATACGGTAAATAAATACATAAATACATAAATAAGCAGGTCTCACAGTTTCTGAAATGGTGTGCTCTGACCCCAAAATGGCGACACTTTAGCTTAATATTGGGGTCCTAGAGTCGTCATAGAATCCTATAGTTGGAAGGGACCCCAAGGGCCATCCAGTGCAATCCCATTCTTCCAGAAAGGAAGGAAGGAAAGAAGGAAGGAGGGAGGGAGGGAGGGAAAAAGGAAGGAAGAAAAAAAGGAGTGAATGAAGGAACGAACGAAGGAACGAAGGGGGAGGGAACAAATGAAGAAAAGGAAAAAGGGAGATAAGGAAGGAAGGAAAGATGAAAGGAAGGAAGGAGGGAGAGAAGGAAGGATAGCTGGGAAGGAAGGAAAAGGGGAGGGAGGGAGGAAAGAAGGAAGGAAGGAAGGAAAGTATGGAGAAAGGGAGGGAGGGAGGAAACAAGAAGGAAGGAAAGAGGGAGAGAAGAAAGGACAGCAGGGAAGGAAGGAAAGAAGGGAGGAAGGAAGGAAGGAAAGAGGGAGAGAAGGAAGGACAGCAGGGAAGGAAAGAAAGAAGGGAGGGAGGAAGAAGGAAGGAAAGGAGGAAGGAGGGGAGAAGAAAGGAAGGACAGCAGGGAAGGAAGGAAAGAAGGAAGCAAGAAGGAAGGAGGGAGAGAAGGAAAGCAGGGAAGGAACGGAGGGAGTGAGGGGGAAGAAGGAAGGAAAGGGAGAGAAGGAATGACAGCAGGGAAGGAAGGAAAGAAGGGAGGGAGGAAGAAGGAAGGAAAGGAGGAAGGAGGGGAGAAGAAAGGAAGGACAGCAGGGAAGGAAGGGCAGCAGGGAAGGAAGAAAGGAAGGAAGAATGAAGGAAAGCAGGAAAGAGGGAGAGAAGAAAGGAAGAAAAAAGGAAGTGAAGGGAAGGAAGGATGGATGCATGGAAGGGGAAAAGGAGGAAGGGCAGGAAGGAAAGATTAAGGAAGGAAGGACAGAAGGAGGGAGGGAGGGGCGAAGGAGTGAAGCAAGGAAGGAAAGAAGGAAGGGAGGGAAGAAAGAGGGGAGGAAGGAATGAACCATCGAAACACTGCCAAGCTAGAAAGAAGCATGAAGGAAGGAGGGAGAGAAGGAAGGAAGGAAAGCAGGGAAGGAAAGAAGGGAGGGAGGGAAGAAGAAGGAAGGAAAGAGGAAGAGAAGGAAGGAGAGCAGGAAAGGAAGGAAAGAAGGGAGATAGGGAGGGAGGGACAAGGTGCTTCTTAAACTGTGGGGTCCCTTTAGCTCAATGTTGTGGGCGTAGAATAACCTCAGAATCCTAGAATTGAGGGGGACCCCAAGGGCCATCCAGTCCAACCCCATCCTGCTATGTAGGAAGGAAGGAACCATCTAAACCCTCCTGAGAGATGGCCATCTAGTCTAGGCTTTAAAAAACCCCAAAGAAGGAGACTCCACCAAATCCCTGGGCAGGCTATTCTACAGTCAAACCGCTCGAACCATCAGGAAGTTCTTCCTAAAGTGTAGGTGGAATGCCTTGTCCTGCACTTGGAATCCATGATCCCTCCTTTGGCTCCAGAGCAACAGAAAACGGGCTTGGCCCTTCCTCAATGGGGCATCCATCCTTGCAGATACGTCAACATGGGTTCCTTTGGGCCCAGATTATTTTTACTTGTTCTGATGAGAAAGGAAGTCGTTCTCGACCAAGCCTTGTCTCGGAGGTTGTGAAACGGTTCCCAATGGGGAAACGAGACCGAAACAGAATTAAAAGTGAGGCAAGTTACACAAGGTGGAGACTTCCTCATAAGCCAAAAACTTATGAATAATACCAGAAGCCTGACGTAAAAGGTGGCCAGATCTCAGGACCCGGCCACAAATAATACCTATTTCTGATGGCGGACAACGAAAAGCCCCCTGTGTTCAAGCTGATATGGCCAGCAGCAGGGAGTTCCACAGTTCCTGGATGCCCTATTGGGTCAGCATCAATTAAGGTTCCCATATGTCCCTTCTTCTAAGGGACGTCCCTTATTTTGGCCCAAAAATGTGTGTCCCTTATTTTCAGGCCCTGTCCCTTATTTTTGACTAGCAGGACAGGACTGGGCGGGGCTGACCAGAGGAAGGTGCGCTGCGGTTTCCACGGCAATGCCTGCCCGGGATTCCAACTCACAAGGCAGCCTGCGTCCCCGTTGGAAGGAAGAGGCGATACAGGACTTTTTCAAAGTACAGTAGACTCATTAACCATTACCCAAGGGGAATGTTGGATCATGTTGGATAAAGATAGTTTCTGGTTGCTTGAGAGTTACTCTTAAAATAGGCCTAGCTGTGCATCCCAATACTATACAATGCTGTGTATCCCATACTATACTATACCATTAACTATTGACATAACAATCAGGAAGATGTACTGTCTTATAAAATTTATTTTATTTTAATGTTTAGACAGTGCACTTTTAAAGTCAGCAAAGCCAAGGACTAAATGCAGATGGAGAAAATTAAGTAGTTCTAATAAAGTTTTTTCTGCGTGACAAAGCATGCAGAAACATGCCATCAGGGGCGGTCCTACAAGGTAGGCCAAGTAGGCGGCCGCCTAGGGCGCCATCTGGGAAGGGGGCGCCATCCTGGCCGCATGGGGCGCCATCCTGGCCCTGCTGATGTTCCTCAGACAGTGCCGCAGCTGCCTGCTTTTGGGCCCCGGCCTTGTGTGCTCCGACGCCGCTTCTGGGCATGCGCGGAGGTTTTTGCGCAGGCACAGTTGCTCCAAAGCTGAAGTTGAGCGCAGGAGCAACTGCACATCCGCGAAAACCTCCGCGCATGCCCAGTAGCTCCCTTGCGCAGAAGCCTGTAAGCAAAGCACTCCCTATCGGGCAGGCAGGAGTGCTTCCGCCTCCTTTTGTCTCCCGCACAGGCTTGCGGGGAAGGAGAAAAGAATCAGTGAAGGAAGTGTAAGTGAAGGAATGAATGAAGGGCTTTCCTCCTCCTCCTCCTCCTCTGCGATCTCTTCTCTCCCTCCTTCCTTTCTTCGGCTCTATTTCTGTCTAGACCTGAGCGGCCTGAGGCTGTGAGGAGTTGTGGGAGTTGGGGTCCAAAACACCTAGAGGGAGGGCCCAAGTTTGCCCAGGCCGCGCTGCCTGTATTCGACCTCATTTGAACATTTAGGCTGTTTTTCTATTTACATTTACATTGGGATCCTAATTTTGGACTTATGGGAGACTCCTATGAATTATGAGACGGGTGGTAGGTAATATATTCTGATTTTGATGCATTTACATTGCATTTCTTGTTGATTATTATACAGTTCTGCTTAATATTGTCATACAATATAATACAAATACAATATAACAATAGAATAATGATATATTTTATATTACATGTAATATTACAAACAATATTGCAGTATAGTGGTATTGTACAAAATAGTAGTATATAATATTTTATTTTACTTTATTTGGGGTTATTTGAGTTTTATAGGAGTAATGAAAATATTTAGTAGAGGATAATTTTATTTAAATAAATAATTTTATTATTTTATAATAATAATATAATAGAATGTTATATTATATTATAATGTCAATATATTATAATATAATTATATTGTAATGTAGTATAATATAATTATGATATAATATAGTATGAGTATGGTATAATATATTGTATATACATTGATACAATATAATACTACTAATGGTATTGTGATATTATAATTGTATATTTGTTTTACATGGGGGCAAAATAATGTTTTTGGGGGCACCAAAATAATGTTCGCCTACCATTTCAAATTACCTTAGACTGCCCTGCATGCCATGTCCTGTTAAGAGGGTATAAGTCTGTTTCTTTTGTGAGTTTCAATCATTATCTTAGTCTGTTAATAAAACTATTTCTACCTAATGTTTGAGTTTCAAGTTTTTAATGAAGTGTCCCTTATTTTTGTGGAAAATCCCGTAAATGTCCCTTATTTCTTATATCAAAAAGTGGCAATCCTAGCATCAATGGGAGTGTGGCCACAGCTGCAGTTTCAACAAGCAGTCTTTCTTTATTTTGCTTTCTTCCCCTGACCCTAAGTAAGTTTTGGCCGTTGATCTCGTCCATACCAGGCCTTCATGACCCACCTTTATTAACATACAAAAGGACCAAAAATATCAAAGATCTTTGAATCAGATCCAACTTTCAATCTCAAACTTCCGTTCACTGCAGAAATCCGGGCACCAAACCATGTGGCACGTGCAGTATCTGTTCGCAAATAAACAAATCCATCACTATTAAAAACAACACTACTTCTAGAATTCTTAAACTCCGCGATGAGATCACGTGCGCCACCTCCGGGGTGATATATTGTTTAGAGTGCATCTGTGGGTGCCATTATATTGGGGAGACCTCCCAAAATTTGAGGACCCTCATTTTGGATCACAAATTGAGAATTCGTTGCAATTCCCAAGAGTCTGCTTTATATTGCCATTTTTTTCAATCTCTAACACACCCCTGATTCTTTCACTGTATACCAGGGGTGCTCATTATGGTGATCGGGAGCACCTAGGTGATCTTCAGCCCTCTTCCAGGTGATCTTTGGACCTCACCAGAGGGGGAGAGAGAGAGAGAGAGAGAGAGAAAGAGGCGAAGGAGGCCGGGCAAAGTGGGGCAAAGCCAAGCAAGCCCCGCCGCAAACCCTGCTGCTGCCCTCGGGACTCCCATTCCAAGCCGAGACCTGGGCGAGCGAGCTGTGTGGGGCTGCTTTCTTTCCTTGGTTGGGAGCGAGGAGGGAGGGCTCCGCCGTGTTCCTGGGGCTGAACCCGAGGAGGAGGGGCTGCAGGGATGGAGACTCCACTTGCTGCTGCTTGTGCCCTCGCCGCCTTTCTCCGCCTCGCCCTCTCTCGCCTCGAAGGAGAAAGGCGGCGGGGCCCACGGGAGAGAGAGAGAGAGAGAGAGAGAGAGGTGTCTAGGAAGAGCCACCCTCTCTCTCTCTCTCTCTCCCTCTCCCGTGGGCATGGACTGCCACCAGTGGGAGGGGTCCTCCTTCCTGCCAGCTGTCCACTTGGGCGTCCTTTCTGAGTGACACCCTCAAAAGGAAAGAAGGAAGGGCGCCCCCCGCTGCATCTGTCACCTTGGGGAAGCACCTCTTCCACTCTTCCTTCTACTGCCCAGGTAAGGAAACCTCGAGGGAGGATTGAGGGGAGGCTGCCGTGGGGAGGCTCCAGCCTCACGTGGCTCCCCTCTCTCGGTTGAGTTTCCTGGCCCAGGCAGCAGCCAGGCAGCCCCTCTTCCCAGCCCTGTGCCTCCGAGCCGCCGAAGCCATATCTGGCCAGAGCGCTGGCGGGTGTGCCTATAAATATCCTCCTGCTGCATGCATGGGAGGGGCCTGCTGTGCACGCAAGAAGCAGGACAGGATGGGGACTTCAAAAGCACGCAGCAGGAAGGCAACGAAGACATTAAGAGAGAGCGTGCGCGCAGGCAAGGAGGATCCCCTTCCCGGGTGTGCGCGGCGGTGAGTTCGTGGGCAGGCAAGAAAGAAGCCCTGCGCGAACGGAAGGCTGCAGTAGGAGCGTGCGCGCATGCTCACATGCACAACAGGTGATCTTTTCAACTTGATTGTTCATATAGTAGCTCGCATGATGAAAAAAGTGTGAGCACCCCTGCTGTATACGGTTTGGAAAGGGTTAAGGCAAACCCCCATGGTGATCTTCAAAGAGCTTTACTTCAAGCAGAAAGTAAATGGATTTTACTGCTCTCGAGTGAAGCACCTGCCGGCCTCAACGATCAATTAAGCATCCCGAACCTTCTAATTTAATTACCTTCATCGTTCTCCTTATAGAAAGCTTGCAGTTACTCCCATTTGGTTGCTGATCCCAGCCACACAGGATCTTCTATTTTGTGAAGCCCTGGTTAAAATCCGCAATGGTATGTATACGGGAGCATGGCACATGTTATGTTTTGGCTTACAATTAAGTATGCTTACCGAGTGATTATATTATTACCTTAGCCATGGGAAGCGTCTCTGCCCCTTTCCGCTACTAGACCCTATACGCAGCAGGCAGCTACATTTACTTCGTGATTTCACCCGCCGAAAGAAATTCTTATTGTGGTCAAAGTGTATTACCACCCTCTGAACCACATCTGGCAATACGGACTTTGCGTCTCTCTCTTATACTTGCCTAAATGATGGACTTTGAGACTTTGGTATTGGATTAAGGCAGGGCTGTCCAACTTCTACCGGCCCAAGGGCTGGAATTCCGGTCACTGATCACCTGGGGGGCACTCCGCCCCGCCCCTGGCCATGCCCCCGGCCACGCCCCCGGCCAGCCCCCGCCCCTCCTCCTCCGGTTTCGCCCGCTTCTGAGGCTGGCGTGACGCTTTGGGAGAGAGGGCGGAGCTATGGGGGGCTCCCCATAGCTCCGCCCTCCCTCCCAAAGCATCATGCCAGCCTCGGAAGCGGGCCAAACCGCCGCTTCCGAGGCTGGCATGACGCTTTGGGAGAGAGGGTGGAGCCACTGGGGACTCCCATGGCTCCTCCCCTCCCAAAGCATCACGCCAGCCTCGGAGCGGCGAAACCGCCGCTTCTGAGGCTGGTGTGACGCTTTGGGAGAGAGGGCGGAGCCACGGGGGGCTCCCAATGGCTCCGCCCCCCCTCCCAAAGCATCACGCCAGCCGCTTCTGAGGCTGGCGTGACGCGTGGGAGGGAGGGCGGAGTCATGGGGAGCCCCCCAGAAGTGGGCGAAACCACCCACTTCTGGGGGGCTCCTGCAAAAATTTTTGCAGGAGGATAGGAGGGCCGCATCCAAGGGGCTGGCGGGCCGTGTGCCGTACGTGTGCCCCCTGTTGGGCCCCCCAGGTAAAGGTTTACCCACGGACTGAACAGTGGTATTTTCCACTTTGGACGCCTTTGTTAATCTCAGGATCCACTATATTTATATGTTGGTTGGGAATGTTATATATGTATGATCATTGACTGTATTACCAGTGTATATACCCGCCAATAATATTTGATATTATTATTTATGTCGAATATATTTGACCACTTCATGCTTTATCATTATTGTGTCCGATGGTTCCTGATATATCCATACCCATGTATTGCCTTCAAGATATGATATTAATGATGTAACCATTACCCTGGTTTGCATCTTGTGTTGGTTTACTCTTTGTATTGTGAGCCCCCTTTGGCTTAGCGCCACTTTTTGTCCAACTCTCTCAAAGCCTGAACTTTTCCTTTCCTGAGCTGCAGATCACTGCCGGCTCACCCGGGATGCTCTTACAGAGTCCCGGGGAGGCCAAAACTGTGTTTATCTGAACCACGGATACGGAAACCGATCAGGCCCTCGTATCCGCGGGTCAACGGATCACCTCCATTTTGGTGCCATTTTTTCCTACGCTGATTATAAGACTAACTGCTATCTCGCTTTTACTCTTTGGTCCCCTACGCCCTGGGAATAACCTTTTTTAATCAGAAAGAGACCAGCTGATTGTTATCCATGGCTCCTCACTGTAACGACCGGCGGGTGGCAGGGAGTTTGAACTTTGATAGCTCTGTTTTCTCTATAAGAATGTAATGTATTGCCTTGTGCTTTAATGTCAGCTTTCGGGCAAATTATTGCAGCTTGACATCCGCCCCAGCTGGAACGAAATAAACAACTCGGTGGCATTTCTTCAACTTGGTGAGATCTTTATTGGGGAAATTTAGGGAAAATCCAATTGGCTGCTTCCTATCTCGCCAGGGCTATATCAGATCCTCTTTGGTGGGTCTGACTGGTCTCTGCCTTCACGGCAAGTCTGCCAAATTCTTGCTCGATATCATTTCTACCTGGTCAAGTAGCTAGTCATGGCTTCCAAAATCATCCCAAATGTGTCCCATTGCCAATATTTCAAACGTCGATTGCAACGCCGCCTTTTGTTCGCAGCAGCTCTGTGTGCAAACACTCCGAATGGTCTGAGCTTTATCGCTTTTCTCTTTAATCTCATGGTTTCTCTGTGCCAAGCGACTATTTGGCACTCAGAACAATTGGGTTATTCTCTTTGGGTCCCAAAGAGAGGGACGTGGGCACCACTGCGCAACCGAAAACAGAGAAGGAAGGCAGCCCAGGCTGTTTGGGGAATCTATTTTTCAAAGAACTCAACGGGAAAACATGGAATACCACTATTAGAATGGACACCTAAAGGCCATCCAGTCCAACCCTGAGTCAGCAGAAAGACACAATCCCATCCCTCCTAACAGATGGCCATCCAGCCTCTTTTGAATAATAGATTACTAGCTTTGGAAAGGACCCCAAAGGCCACCCAATCCAACTCCCAGGAAGACACAATCCAATCCCTCCTGACAGATGGCCATCCAGCCTCTTTTGAATAATAGAATACTAGCTTTGAAAGGGACCTCAAAGGTCATCCAATCCAACTCCCAGGAAGACACAATCCAATCCCTCCTGACAGATGGCCACCCAGCCTCTTTTGAATAATAGAATACTAGCTTTGAAAGGGACCTCAAAGGTCATCCAATCCAACTCCCAGGAAGACACAATCCAATCCCTCCTGACAGATGGCCATCCAGCCTCTTTTGAATAATAGAATACTAGCTTTGAAAGGGACCTCAAAGGTCATCCAATCCAACTCCCAGGAAGACACAAATCCAATCCCTCCTGACAGATGGCCACCCAGCCTCTTTTGAATAATAGAATACTAGCTTTGGAAGGGACCTCAAAGGTCATCCAATCCAACTCCCAGGAAGACACAATCCAATCCTCCTAACAGATGGCCATCCAGCCTCTTTTGAATAATAGAATACTAGCTTTGGAAGGACCTCAAGGTCATCCAATCCAACTCCCAGGAAGACACAATCCAATCCCTCCTAACAGATGGCCACCCAGCCTCTTTTGAATAATAGAATACTAGCTTTGAAAGGGACCTCAAAGGTCATCCAATCCAACTCCCAGGAAGACACAACTAATCCCTCCTGACAGATGGCCATCCAGCCTCTTTTGAATAATAGAATACTAGCTTTGGAAGGGACCTCAAAGGTCATCCAATCAACTCCCAGGAAGACACAATCCAATCCCTCCTAACAGATGGCCACCCAGCCTCTTTTGAATAATAGAATACTAGCTTTGAAAGGGACCTCAAAGGTCATCCAATCCAACTCCCAGGAAGACACAATCCAATCCCTCCTGACAGATGGCCATCCAGCCTCTTTTGAATAATAGAATACTAGCTTTGAAAGGGACCTCAAAGGTCATCCAATCCAAACCCCAGGAAGACACAATCCAATCCCTCCTGACAGATGGCCACCCAGCCTCTTTTGAATAATAGAATACTAGCTTTGGAAGGGACCTCAAAGGTCATCCAATCCAACTCCCAGGAAGACACAATCCAATCCCTCCTAACAGATGGCCATCCAGCCTCTTTTGAATAATAGAATACTAGCTTTGGAAGGGACCTCAAAGGTCATCCAATCCAACTCCCAGGAAGACACAATCCAATCCCTCCTAACAGATGGCCATCCAGCCGCTTTTGAATAATAGAATATTAGCATTGGAAAGGACCCCTAAACCCCATCCAGTTCAACCCTGAATTGGCATAAAGACACAATCCGATCCCTTCCAACAGGTGGTCATCTAGCCTCTGTTGAATCATAGAATACTAGCGTTGGAAGGGACCCCAAAGTTCATCCAGTCCAACTCCCAGTTGACAGGGAGACACAATCTGATCCCTCCCAACAGATGGCCATTCAGCCTCCGTTGAATCATAGAATACTAGCACTGGAAGAAATCCCCAAAGGTCATCCAGTACAACCCTGAGTCGGCAGGTAGACACAATCCGATCCCGCCTGACAGATGGCCATCCAGCCTCTGTTGAATGATAGAATACAAAGGTCATCAATTCCAACCTCCAGTCAATAGAAAGACACAATCCAATCCCAGGGCTGTCTAAGGTAATTTTAAATGGTAATGAAAATTATTTTGGCGCCGCCCAAACATAATTTTTGGTGTCCCCTCCTCTGCGCATGCCCAGAAGCTCTTGTGCGGTGCCTTGGGCAGCAGCTGGTTGACCACCTCGGCGTGTGATGTTGGGCGCCTCCTTCAGCCGAGCTTGCTCAGGATCTGGGATTTGATGCTCTCTAGCGGGAGCTCTTGCTGTGCTGCCGCCACAGGCACACCTGGCAGCCCGAGCCGGACTCCCCCTCCGCGCCGCGAAGACGGGCCAGGACCGGCGAGGAGGAGGCCGCCTTTGCCTTCTCACTGGCGCCACCTCCAAGGCCAGCAGCACCAGCAGACACAGCAGGGAGCGGGCGTGGCATTGGAACGCACAAGGCCCAAAGCAGAACATCGGTCGGAGCTGTCTGGCGGGCGGGGAATGCGCCTTTACAGATGGCGCCCCCACGCAGCAGCGTCCTTTGCCTACCAGTAGGACCGCCCCTGTCCAATCCTCCCGACAGGTGGCCAAAACATCTAGAAGATTTCACCACTGGCTAGTGGCTTTACTATTGCACAAAAGATGCTCGTGAGTTACAATGTGAACAAATATGAACACTGCAAAAACTATTCAGTTCAGTTTGGGCACACTAAAAGTTCATTTATGACATCCCAAAAAGAATGCTAGTCTTGCAGTGGTGGCTGAGGGCTCTGGGTTCGAATCCTTGCTCGGCAACAACAACAGCAACAACAACAACAACAGCAGCAGCAGCAGCAGCAACAGCAGCAACAGCAACAGCCAACAACAACAGCAACAACAGCAGCAACAACAACAGCAGCAGCAACAACCACAACAACAGCAACAGCAGCAACAACAACAACAACAACAGCAACAAGAAGAGAGAAGCGGAAAGCAGATCTCTCAGGCCTTCCTGCCCATAATATAATCAAACAACATCCAAACAGCTGGGTTTTAATGGCTTTGGCCCCTGGAGGCAACGTGCTCGGTCCTTCCCTTCCTCTGTAGAGGGGCCGTAAAGCATACCAGGGATGACCATCCCACCATGTTTTTATGACTGTGCCTTCGTAATGAGGTTGCTGTATAATT
>JARBWK010001908.1:0-16845 GCA_030556195.1 Anolis apletophallus | reverse complement strand
TGTTGGAGTTCTGAGGCTGGCCAATGCAAATAATCCCTCAGTGCCAACCAATCAAAAAGCTGCCACATATTTCCCCGCCTTCCGCAAACATTGACTTTTATTATGTACATAGATAGATAATGATTGTCTAGCCTGCAGGCTGGAGGGCCCTCCTGCCTCCCTCCCTTGCTGTGTGTTGCCTGGCTCAGGGGGGAGGCGGAGGAGGGCGGGGTCGAGCTAGAGGGAGGGAAGCGGCGCTGCCTCCTCTGGAAGGACCACCTGCCATGCCCTGCCCACCCGCCACCCCTGCCCCGGGCTTCCTGACACCAACGCAATTCCTGCCATTGCAGGAAAAGCACTCTGGAAGCCTTCCTGGCAGATGGCCAGCCAGCTTCACAGGTGTCATGACTGGCCTCCCTGCCTGGCTGGGCACCTGTTGGGAGGCGGGGCGCTGTGGACTGAGAGGCAGGCGGTTTTAGGTCTTGTTGAGGGAGATTTATTTACGACCGAGAGGAGTTTGATCGCCCTTCAGGTGTCCCCACCCTGTTGTTGTTGTTATTATTTAGTATTATTAAATTATTATTAACTATTTAGTAGGCACGCGTCAGAGGAGTTCCATCGCCCTTGAAATTTCCTAACAAATTAGTAAATTAAATATTGAAAATTAAATTGTCAAATATTATTACATAAATTAAAAACATTAAATAGGATGAGATCTGGGAAGCTGGGGCGGGCCTGAACGTCCGCAAAGGCGGCCTTGAGTGCCGGCGGCGCCAGGAGGGCCCGGCTTCAGCTCCAAATATTAAAATAACATTAAATATTAAAAATCAAATTATTACATATTATTATTAAATATTTATTATTATTAAATTATTAACTATTAAATTAAATTTCTAAAAATTAAATTATATTATTACATATAATTTATTGTCTTTATTATTATTAAATTATTAACTATTTAATTAAATATGAAAAATTAAATTATATTATTAAATATTATTATATTAATATTAACAATTAAATTAACTATAAAATTATATTATTATGTAATATTATTATTAAATTATTAACTATTAAGTTAAATATTAAACATTAAATTATTATATATTATTATTAAATATTTATTATTGTTATTAAATTAACTATTAAATTACATATAAAAAATTAAATTAAATTATTACATATTACTTATTATTAGCATTATTATTAACTTATTAACTATGAAATTCAAGATTGAATATTAAATTATTGAGTATTATTATTAATTAAATATGATTAAATAAATCAAAAAATGTGCGACCTGATGAGAGAGGGGAAGCGGGGCCGGGCCCGGGACCCTCTGTGGGGAGGGTCTCGAGGGCAGGGGAGGGAGGGGGCCGCCTCCACACGCAGTGCTGGTCGAGGGGCCGGGAGGGAGGGGGCTGGGGGGGGCCCAGGAGGAGTGTGTGTGTGTGTGGGGGGGAGGGTCTCTCTCCCTCTCCCCCTCAGGCTGAGCCAGGGCCGCCCCTCCCCCCCTCCTTCCCGGCCTTGGCGGCCAGCTGCGCCCGCTCTCTTTGGGAAAGGCGCGCCTCTTTGCCCTGGGCCCAAGAGGGGACACTCCACCCCCCTCGCTCCCTCCCTCCCAAGAGGACACCTCACCTATCTTCCTCCCTCGCTCTCCGCCGCTGCCTCCTCTCCTCTCCTCTCCTCCCCTCAGAATGGCAGCGGCCAAGGGGGCGGGGCCCGCGTGGCGTCACCCGCTTTCCCTTTCCGGCCTCTGGGCAGCCGCGGGGGGAGGGAGGGGGCGGGGCCGCACTCTTGATTGGCCGCCGGGGACCCTGACAGACTGGCTGGCGCGCGCGAGGGAGGGGGGAGGGAGGGGGAAAGGGTGGGGCCGCGCTCCTGATTGGCCGCCGGGGACCCTGACTGACGGGCGAGCAGAGGGCGGAGGGAGGGAGGGGTGACCCCACGTGGAGCTGCTCATGGGCGTGCTTAAAGGGGAAGCGTCCCGTTCGGAGGCAGCCTTGCGGTGGCCGCCCTTCCTCCTCCCAGGCGGGGCTGAGGACCAGGCCCAGCGGGGGGCGCGGGCACCTCCCTCCAAGGCCCGCCTGCCTCTTCCTTCCTTCCTTCCTCAGGGGGCGCCTCCTGGGAGACACTCCGCGGCAGGGAGGAGAAGGCCGGCAGCCCCCAGCCTCCAAGGCCCAGGGTTCTGCTCCATGGCTCAGGTTCAGCCCAAGGCCACGGCTGCTGGGAGCTCAGGATGCCCTTGGGTTGCAGGTGGACTACACATCCCAGCAGCTGCCCCTCCCGAGGGAGCAGGGCCGTGTTCTCCAAGCTCCACCCGGGTCCCCCTTTGGAATGCACCTGGAGTGTTTCTGCCACATTGGGCCCAGGCCCAGGGTGGTTTGGGTCCAAGGTGCCCTCCAAACGCAGGAGAACTACGTCTCCCCTCAATCACTGCGGGTTCCCCCCAAACCCCTCCAGTACTTTTTGTGGGTCACGGGGGTTGTGAGTGCCAAGTTTGGCCCAGGGCTCTCACTCGTGGCGTCTCGGCTGTGGAAGTCGGAGCTGAATGGGTCGAAGGTACTACAAATGCCATCACCACCCGTTGTCCACACTCCCCCAGACATACTGTTTTTGTGACTAATCCCTAGGCTTTGATCATGTTCTCATCTGCACCCTGCCTATGAGAGATCTGCATCAGAATTCGTCAGGGGGGCAAAACTATTTACGAAGTAGCAACGAAGATACGGTTGGGGGTCCCCACGACACGAGGAACCCTCTTGAGGGGTCATTCAGGGGTCACGGCATCAGAAAGGTCGAGAACCCCGGCATCCATACGTAGATCACGTTACATGTAAATTTAGCCAGGTATGGACACCGACATTGACACACAAAGTGAACTAATAAACAAACAATTAGTCATGGGCACATCTCTACAATCCTCGTTCTATACGCTAATGTTCATCCCTTATTAAACCACTCCCTTTAAATCATGCGATGTAATCACACTTCGACTTCTGATATAACTCTTCCAATTCATAAACCTTACAGCTGACATTTGCCCACATGGTGGTCAGTTTGTGATTTTTCTACCTCTCCGTTGGTGCCCCTTGACGCGGGGGAGGGGCTTGCGTACCCTAATGAAGTGGTGGGCTATGCTGGCAGTGGCATAATGGCCCCCGGTGGGGCCCCCCATGCCAGACTGGTCACAACCAAAGAAGGCAGCCATCCTAAGAGAAAGAAAACTCTGATTTCAAACCCGGGCAGGTGGTGATCGCCTAACCCTGTCAGGTCAACCATGTAATAGAAGGTAACTCGAACCAAACCTACGACCCGAGGACCTCGCTGCCACCGCCCCAACCTTGCTAGGCCCTGGCAGACGAACCTTTGGTTTAAAGGGTGAGGCCAGTTCTGTGCACGCCGTGCTCCACCAGAAAAATCCATTGCACACGCTCGAAGGACACATCCAACCTCCTTAGTCATCAACACGCGTGTAGAAAGCGTGGGATGAGTCCTTCCTGAATCTTCGTTCAGAAGACATTAAAAACATCAATTCCAAAAAGGCAGAAGTTGTATCGAATGCTTGAACTACACAGCAAACGAACTAGTACGTAAAATACAATGCTAAATTAGAAACCAACACACCAATGAAACCGACATAGACACACAAAGTGAACTAACTTAATCGTCCAGCATTCTGAACCCATAAAACTATGTTTGAAATTAACCTTAATGGCTTCCGTGATGGAATGCATTTGAGTTCAACATTTCTACAATTCACATCTGAGAAAATGTCCCAACTTTGTGCTTGAATTTCTGACGTCTGGGACTTGCTTTTGTACATGTTAGAAACACTTTCTGGTGTCAATTACCGCCATTCCCTCCAGTGTGAACTCTATGATGCCTATGTAGATATGAACTCCGAGTGAAGCTCTGTCCACAGTCCAGGCATTTATAGGGTTTCTCCCCAGAGTGAGTTCTTTCGTGTCTATATAGATTTCCTCTCTCAGTGAAACTCTGTCCACACTCCCGGCATTTATATGGTTTCTCCCCAGTGTGAGTCCTTTGATGTCTTTTTAGATATGAACTCTGAGTGAAGCTCTGTCCACACTCCCAGCATGTATAGGGTTTCTCCCCAGTGTGAATCCTTTCATGTGTAATTAGACTTGCACCATGAACAAAGCTCTGTCCACACTCCAGGCATGTATAGGGTTTCTCCCCAGTGTGAGTCCTTTGATGTGCACGTAAACCTCCGCTCTGAGCAAAGCTCTGTCCACACTCCAGGCAGTTATAGGGTTTCTCCCCAGTGTGAGTCCTTTTATGTCTATGTAGAGCTGAACTATGAGAGAAGCTCTGTCCACACTCCAGGCATTTATAGAGTTTCTCTCCTGTGTGGGTCCTTTGATGTGTTTTTAGATTTGAACTACGAGTGAAGCTCTGTCCACACTCCAGGCATGTATAGGGTTTCTCCCCAGTGTGAATTATTTGATGTCTCTCGTGAGTCTCCACTGCCAGCAAAGCCCTGTCCACACTCCAGGCAGTTATAGGGTTTCTCCCCAGTGTGAATCTTTTGATGTGAACGTAGAGTTGAACTTTGAGCAAAGCCCTGTCCACACTCCAGGCAGTTATAGGGTTTCTCCCCAGTGTGGGTCCTTTGATGTATCTTCAGCTTTCCATGCCGACTAAAGCTCTTTCCACATTTGATACATGTGTATGCTTTCTCCTCCATGTTGACAGTGTGATACACATTTAATTGTAATATGGACCCCTAAGACTTGTTTTCCTCTTTCTGATTACTCGCAGCAATGGGTTCAAATTACAGGAAAGGAGATTCCATCTCAGCATTAGGAAGAACTTCCTGACTGTAAGAGCTGTTCAGCACTGGAACTCTCTGCCTCAAAGTGTAGCGGAGGCTCCTTTGGAGGCTTTTGGACAGAGGCTGGGTGGGGCCCTGCTCAAGAAAGGAGAAGCAAAAGGTTAAACATGAAGCCCCAAACGCCCTTTACCTCCAACATTATCCTCTTTGGCTTTCATGGATCACGTTGGAAATGGAACTCCCGAGACACAGAGGCATTCAGGGTCTCAAGGACATGCGCAGGAACCTGGCAAAGCGGTCACAGATTCAGACACACAAGGAAGGGATTCACATGCTTTGAGCAAACACAACAGAGGGAAAAGCTTGCTGTGGTCCAAAGGTGAGTCAACAAACACGAGCAAGGAAGGAAGGAAGGAAGGAGGGAGGGAGGGAGGGAGGGAGGGAAGGGAAAGATAAGAGGGGTGGAAGTAAGGTATATAGGAAAGACAGACGAAAGGAAAAAAATACAAGGAGGACAGAAGGATGTGTTTTTCAAAAAAAGGGGTTTTGTGCAAAGCAGTCCAAAAGAGTTTGCAGCAAATGTGGCTCATGAGGCCTCAAAGTGGAAATAAAACCTCTGAGCAAGCACGCCATGTTATCCAAGCATGTCTACTTTATTGTAGAAAAGCAACACAAAGGCAGTAACACACATGCTACAGCATGCTTAACAAGAGAACAGGAGAACATGAGGCACAACAATGGAGGCACACAGCAGAAAAAATGACAGCCTCCCTTAACTCCTCCCTTCTTCATCGCTGTGATTGGATGAGAGTGAGCAAGGAGGCGGAGCCAAGGAGCACTGTTGACACCTTCTAACTCTATTCCTCACTCTACCACTAGATGGCGCTCATGAGAGAGGAAGTCTGCTCACTTGCACCCACTCTCATGAGACAGCAGACCAATCACACCCGTCTAGACTTCAGTATAAACATCTTGAACTACAGCATGTTGCCATTATTTTCAACAGGATGGAAAGAAGGAAAAGAAGGAGTGAGGGAACAAAGGCAAAAAAGGACAGGAGAAAGGAAAAAATACAAGGAGGACAGAAGGATGTGTTGTTCAAAAAAAGGGGTTTTGTGCAAAGCAGTCCAAAAGAGTTTGCAGCAAATGTGGCTTATGAGGCCTCAAACTGGAAATAAAACCTCTGAGCAAGCACGCCATGTTATCCAAGCATGTCTACTTTATTGTAGAAAAGCAACACAAAGGCAGTAACACACATGCTACAGCATGCTTAACAAGAGAACAGGAGAACATGAGGCACAACAATGGAGGCACACAGCAGAAAAAAATGACAGCCTCCCTTAACTCCTCCCTTCTTCATCGCTGTGATTGGATGAGAGTGAGCAAGGAGGCGGAGCCAAGGAGCACTGTTGACACCTTCTAACTCTATTCCTCACTCTACCACTAGATGGCGCTCATGAGAGAGGAAGTCTGCTCACTTGCACCCACTCTCATGAGACAGCAGACCAATCACACCCGTCTAGACTTCAGTATAAACATCTTGAACTACAGCATGTTGCCATTATTTTCAACAGGATGGAAAGAAGGAAAAGAAGGAGTGAGGGAACAAAGGCAAAAAAGGACAGGAGAAAGGAAAACCAAGAAGGAAAGAAAGAAAGAAGGGCAACCGGCTTCTGCGTTGGAGGGTCACTCAGAATTCATTGGGTCACTCCCAAATGTAGTTACGGAAACAGAAGAGAGGCAAGGGTTTGTTCTAGGTCATGTGCTTCAGGGAATAATCCTCATTCCATTATAACTGAGGTCAAGGGTCACCTCCCTGCACAAACCAACCAAGGCGGTCGCAGAGTCAACAACAAGAACCAACAGATCCTCTTTCATGGGACACACCTGGGAACGCAATGAGTTTTAACTCAGAGGGAAAGGAAGCCAAATGGTGGGGAGGAAACACAGAAGGGCCGGAGAATGGAAGCAAGGAAAATGGAAGGAATGGAAAAGTGGCCGAAGGAGCAAAAGGCAGGCCGGCAGAACCCCTTCCAGCAGAGAAAGGCCTTCTCTCCCCCAAAGAAACCCTCCAAACCGCCTGCCTTCCCACCCGGCTCATTCAAAGGCAAGTGGAGGGTTGTTGGGACGCTCACGAAATGAGTCCCTGCTGAACTAATTCCACGCAGGCCGTTCATTACCTGGGCTGGGGCGCACGCTGAGGCGCAAAGACAGGGACCACTCATCGACAGAGCCCGGATCCCGGAGGATTGAGACTCCAAAGGCTCCTCCAGGCCTGGGCTGAGTGGCAGGGCTTTTCCTTCACTTCTATCCATAGGGCTATTAAGCACACCAGCCCTGCGCCTGCCTGCTTCTTCCACTCAAGTGTCGGCAGTGGCTGGGAGGGCCTTCTTCGCACAATTAAACTTGTGCGCCAGCTGCGACCGGACCTCAAGCCTGACTTGGTTGCATCCAGAATGGATTACTGCAATGCACTCTTAAGTGGGGCTGCCTTTGAAGGCGGCACAGAAACTGCAAAGACTAACTGGAGCTGCTTATAGGGAGCATGCCACGCGCGTACTAAAGCAGCAGCTCCACTGGCTGCCGAAAAGTGTCCGGTCCCAATAGCGCAGGCTGTCTCTGTGACTGCACCTCCGGGGAGGCCCTCCTCCCACTTCCACCACCAAGGCTCGGGCCTTCCTTCTCGGTGGGGCCCCTCCCCACTCTGCAACTCCCTCCCCAGGGAGATTAGGCACCTCAAACACCTCAACCCTAGTCCCACCAACCCGATGGCTAAGCATATTCTTAGTTATCATAGATTCATAGATGACATCTTTGTCATTTTGGACAAATCAGTACAGGTGGATATGTTCAAGGCCTGGATGAATTCCTGGCACGATAGCATCAATTTTTCATTCACTATGAGTAAAACCGGAGTAAATTTCCTTGACCTGAATGTATTTATACATGAAGGCTGCCTTAAAGTGCAAAACTTTAGAAAACCTACTGATAGGAACTCCCTACTCCACTTTGACAGCTTCCACGCACCATCATTAAAAAGAAGTCTACCTTACTCGCAGTTACTTAGACTAAAAAGGAACTCATCCTTCGAAGGACACTATGAACGAGACGCTTTATCCCTCGCTCAAAATCTGAGACACAGAGGATACCCAGGGCAAGTTATCCAGCAAGCCAAACGCAAAGCAGACTCAATCCCGAGAAATAGACTGCTCCACAAAGAAAACAATAACACCACACCCAAACTGGTATGGCCCCTCACACTCACACCGCATTCGAGGCAAATACAGGGCATAGTGAGGAAATTCTGGCCACTAGTATCTGCCATACCAGGATTAGAAACCCCTCCTTGCGTTGCATACAAACGCACGAAAAACCAGAGAGAATATCTCATACATAGCAACCATGTAGTTACACCTAGAACACAGGTACCTAACCCCGGCACTAAAAAATGTGGAGGATGCCCAATTTGCCCCTTACTTATAGCGGGCAATACTATCCAAAATAGAAGAACAGGCAGAATACTCCACCTCAGAGATGAAATAATCTGCACCTCCACTGGGGTGATTTATGCTATCTTGTGTAGTTGTGGATGCAACAGATATTATACTGGGATGACCTCCAGAAGTCTGAAAGTCCGGATTATGGAGCACCTTTCGAGAATAAGGTGTGGCTCCACTGATTCAGAATTTTACCAACACTGTGCCCAAATGAAGATAGATCAACAAACATTGAGAGTAATAGGGTTAGAAAAGGTACATTTCCCCCCCCCCACTGCGATAAACAGAAGGTACTACTGACTGTAGAAAGAAAGTGGATTTTATTATTATCATGCGAAACTCCATTCGGATTAAATGAAATGTTATCGGTCCAAACTTTGCTCTTGTAACACACCTGCGCCGCTTTAACCAATAGCTATTTAAACTGCTTAACCCATTAACCCGGTGCTGATTCCAGCCCGGGAGGACATTCGCACCAGCGATTTGTAAAAAGAAGCGCTAACGCGGTATGTACTGATGGAAACTGAAACTGTGTGTATATACTGATGTATTGTATATTATAATGTATGTACTATCTAGCCATGGAGCACCATGTTCACTCTATGCTATTCCATACCTAGCTACCTTCCGTTTGGACCCTGAGTCTAGAGTTGAAGACTATAATACCGGGGAGGAGCGGCTAAAAGACCCCTGCACCCTGAGGAAGCGTGGTAAACGCGAAACGGCCTTCTGGCGTCGTTACCTCTTGCCGTAGGTGCCTGCCCATCGAGCAGTTGCCAGCTCACTCTACTCCGAAGACTCCCCCTTCGACTTGGTCCCCAATCTGTGAGTGAATTGGCTCCGGATTACCCATAGGGGTACAAAGACTGGATGTTTGCGTCTTGATGCCCAAAGATTGTTTGTAAGGGCTATATAACTGATTGTGCTCAATAATATATGTTAACACATTGCACTGTAAGTGAGATTGGTTCGACATAGAGCCACATGTTATATGTTATAGAAGATTATACTTTGATTTTTTGCTATCAAGCGTATTGTGATTCATGCAACATACCGGTCTGCCCCTTTAAAAGTGTATGGGATAGTGTTGTGTATTAGCAGATTAGGCCGGGCCCCACACTGTCCTCCTTTTGCAGGGAGCTGAAAACGCATTTGGGAACGACTAGTCCCTAGTTATAAATGCCCAGTCAGAGGTCGCCAGGTAGTCCTATGTTCTCTGCACCTCACCCATTTCCCCGGCCCTATGGGACGCTGTTTGGCACTCTCCCGTGCCCCCCCCCCCTTTTATGGCCTGGCCACTCCCTATTTTGTAACCTGGGTTGGCTTTTGGCCGAACGCCGCCTGATGGAGCCTCAACGCTGCTGGTCTTCTCTCCTTGTTTAGTTGTGTTTGGCATGGACTGATATATTTAGGCTATGGATGGGAGTATGCCCATATCCTGAGGGAAATATGCGGCTTGGCAGCGTTGGAAGAGAGCTGGGTAAGGTGGTGCCTGAGGTAAAATAGGTGGCCAAGGGTTTTCTCTCCTGTTTAAAATACTTGCATGCAAATCAATACACAGATGATGGGACTTGCAGTACCTTCAATACTTTCATGATAACACTTCAACTCCCAGTAATGATCGATCCAGGCCAAACTTGGCAGACAGAGCCTCCATGACCCACTCTACATCCTCCTGCACTATGGAAGAGGGAACACCATGGATAATGGGACTCGTAGTACCTTCACTAACTTCCTGAAACCACTACGAGCCACGTACACTTATGAGAAGGACCAACCTTGCTAAACCGCCTCTGATTGGCCACCATTGCCTCAAACACCATGATTGCTTGGCACAGAGTCAGCATTTGCTACACCGGCTCTGATTGGCCACCATTCCTCCCTCCCTATTCTCAAACCTCTCGCAGACAATACTTTACGAACAGGCTTCCTTTTGGCCTCGGCCTCCACACACAGCAGCACTTCATCCACTTTATTCTCCTGGCTAGGCCTCAGCCTGATTTATTTCACAGTAAGACTTACTTTTCTTCTTTCTCCCGACTAGGCCCCTTACAACACAGAGAAAGACCACACTTGCTGCACAGCCCCTTGCCCCAACACCCACTCGACATCCTGGTGCAGTTTGAGGGAGGGGGGGGGCACGGATTATGGGACTTGAAGAACCTTCACTAACTTCCTAAGACCACAGTGACCCTCATCCAATAATACAGACCCAAATGCCCACACAGAGACTCCATGACCTGCTGCACTTTGGAGGAGGCTGCACCACGGATGATGGGACTTGCAGTGCCTTCACTACTTCCTTGATACCACTCCAACGCCTTCTAATGAAGGAACAAGACCACACTTGGCACACAGAGCCCCCATGGCCCACTCTACATCCTGCTGCTGTTTGGAAGAGGGTGAGCCACAGATGATGGGACTTGCAGTACCTTCATTAATTTCATGATACCACTGCAACTCCCAATACTAATGGATTAAGGCCAAACTTGCCAGACAGAGCCTCCATGGCCCACTCTACACCCTGCTGCAGCTTGGGGGAGGGTACACCAGAGATGATGGGACTTGCAGTACCTTCACTAATTCCATGATACCACTGCAACTCCTTCTCATGATGGATCAAGACCTAACTTGACACACAGGGCCCCCGTGACCCACCCTACACCCTGCTGCAGCTTGGGGGAGGGTACACCACAGATGATGGGACTTGCAGTACCTTCACTAACTTCCGGAAACCACTACGAGCCACACAAACATCTGATAAGGACCAACCTTGACACACAACATGTTTCTCAAATGACCCGGGCAGCTCCGGGTCCCCAAGCTAGTATATAATAAAGCGGAATGTTTGTATGTGGGTTTGTATGTATGTTTGTATGTTTGTTTGTGGGTTTGTATGTATGTATGTGCCAGCGTTCTGATTGGCTCCCAGCCTCTACATTCTGACATGATTGGTTCCCAGTGAGGGAGTATTTGCATAACGCCTCTAATTGGCCAGCCAAAACGAACATTCCGACACTAAACTGCCAGGGGAGATAAGGCAAAGGTCCGAGGCAGTCAGATTGGCCAGCCAACACGAACATTCTGAAACTCTAAACTGCCGGGGGGATAAGGCAAAGGCCTGAGCCAGTCAGCCATGGTGGGAGTTTCAGACCAAAACACTTTGCGGCTCCCAACAATGACAGAACAAGACCAAACTTGGCACACAAAACCCCCAAGACCCACTCTACATCCTGGTGCAGTTTGAAGGAGGGCAGACCATGGATGATGGGACTTGAAGTACCTCCACTCACTTTCCAAGACTGCTGCAAACCTAATCCAATAACTGATCAAGACCAAACCTGACACACAGAGCCCTCATGACCCACTCTACATCCTGGTGCAGTTTTGTGTGGGACGGACCAGGGATGATGGGACTTGCAGTACCTTCACTCACTTCCTGAGAGCACTGTGACCCTCATTCAATGACCAATAAAGACCAAACTTGCCATACAGAGCCCTCACTCTACATCCTGGTGCAGTTTGGAGGATGGACCATGGATGATGGGACTTTAAGTACCTCCACTCACTTCACAAGACCGCTACCAACCTCATCCAGTGCATGATCAAGACCAAACTTGGGACACAGAGCCCCCATGACTCATTCCACATCCTGGTGCAGTATCAAGGAGGGTGGACCATGACCGATGGGACTTGCAGTACCTTCACTCACTTCCTGAAAGCTCTGCAAGCCACGTAAACATCTGATAAGGACCAACCTTGGTACACAATGCCTTTTTCAAATAACCCGGGCAGGGCCGGGTCCCCAAGCTAGTATATAATAAAAGAGTATGTTTGTATGTATGTGGCAGCTTTCTGATTGGTTGCCACTGTGGGTTTATTTGCATAACGCCTCTGTTTGGCCAGCACCACCAACATTCCGACAGTCTAAAGTGGCAGAGGGGGAAAGGGAAAGGCCTGGGGCAGTCTAAGGAGTTTAAGGCCAAAACACATTGTGGCCCCGAACAATGACAGAACAAGACCAAACTTGGCACACAGAACCCCCAAGACTCACTCTACATCCTGGTGCAGCTTGAGGGAGGCTAGGACTTGCAGTACTTTCACTCACTTCCTTAGAGCATTGTGGCTCACACCAGTGATGGATAGGGACCAAACTTGGCACACAGCGGCCCAATGGCCCACTTTACCGCCTGGAGCAGTTTAGGGCAGGATGGGCCACAAATGACGGGATTGGCAGTACCTTCACCCGATTCACTTCCCACAGAACACTGCAGCCCCTACAAAGCACAGACCAGGCCCAAACTTGCCACATAGAGGACTCATGACCCACTCTACATCCTACTGCAGTTCTAAGGGGATGAACCATGGATGATGGGTCTTGCAGTACCTTCACTCACTTCCTAAAAACAATGCAACCCTCATCCAATTACTGAGCAAGACCACACTTGGCACACAGAGCCCCCAAAACCCACTCTACATCCTGGTGCAGTTTGGAGGAGGATGGACCAAGGATGATGGGACTAAGTACCTCCACTCACTTCACAAGACCGCTGCCAACCTCATCCACTGCATGATCAAGACCAAACTTGGGACACAGAGCCCCCATGACTCATTCCACATCCTGGTGCAGTATCGAGGATGGACCATGGATGATGGGACTTGAAGTACCTCCACTCACTTTCCAAGACTGCTGCGACCCTCATCCAATAACTGTTCAAGGCCAAATTTGGCACACAGTGCCCCCAAGACCCACTCTACATCCTGGTGCAGTTTGGAGGGTGGACCATGGATTATGGGACTTGAAATACCTTCACTCACTTCCTGAGACCACTGCGAGCCAAATAAACAACTGATAAGGACCAACCTTGGCACACGATGCCTTTCTCAAATAACCCGGGCAGGGCCACGTCCCCAAGCTAGTATATACTAAAAGAGAATGTTTGTATGTATGTATGTGGCAGCTTTCTGATTGGCTCCCAGCCTCTACATTCTGACAACATGATTGGTTGCTGCTGAGGGAGTATTTGCATACTCTGATTGGCCAACATCCAAGAATCAAAGCCTCTACATTCAAACAACATGATTGCTTCCCACTGAGGGAGAATTTGCAAGACCGACTCTGATTGGCCAGCATTCCTACATCCCAGTTCTCAAAGGTGTCAGAGAGACTACTTTACAAAAAGGCTTCCTTTAGCTGATTTAACAAACTAGGCCTCAGCCTGAATTGACAGTCAGACTTACTTAACTGGATTTTCCTGATTAGGCCCCCAACAATGACACAACAAGACCACACTTGGCACACAGATCCCCCCACTCTACATCCTGGTGCAGTTTGAAGGAGGGTGGACCATGGATGATGGGACTTTAAGTTCTTTAACTCACTTCTTTACAGTACTGTGGCCCACACGAATGGCAAATCAAGACCAAACTTGGCACCCAAAGCCCCCATGACCCACTCTACATCCTGGTGCAGTTTGAAGGAGGGCAGACCACGGATGATGGGACTTGAAGTACCTTCACTCACCTTCCGAGACCGCTGCCACCCTCATCCACTGACTGATCAAGACCAAACTTGGCACACAGAGCCTCCATGACCCACTTTACATCCTGGTGCAGTTTGGAGGAGGGCAGACCATGAATGATTTGTTTATTTATTGTTCTAATTTGTGAGTCGCCACTCCCGGGTGGCTCGGGGCGACTTACACAATACATTCAGATTAAAAACAGAATATAAAACACCATAAAACAGATAAAACACAGTAAAATACAATAAAAATACACAACAAGCCAATGGCGCAGGTGTGTATACTACAACAGGATGCGCAAATACAAGGAGGCAGAGTAGCCTACAGATCTCAGCATTAATGCCCAAAGGCCTGCCGGAACAGGATGGTTTTGCACGCCTTCCGGAATGCCAGTAAGTCCGTGAGGGCACGGACTTCGGAAGGCAGTGCGTTCCAGAGGGTAGGGGCAATTACTGAGAAGGCCCTCCGTCTCGTGGCCGTCAGGTGGTATGTTTTGATGCCAGGCACCACTTTGCATCCTGGTGCAGTTCGAAGGCAGGCAGACCATGGATGATGGAACTTGAAGTACCTCCAATCACTTCCCCAGACCACTGCAACCCTCATCCACTGAATGATCAAGACCAAACCTGGCACCCAAAGCCCTCATGACCCACTCTACACCCTGGTGGTGTTGGGAGGGGGATGGACCATGGCCGATGGGACTCGCAATACCTTCCCTAAGTTCCTGAGACCACTGCAAGGCACGTAAACATCTGATAAGGACCAACCTTGGCACACAATGCCTCCCTAAAATAACCCGGGCAAGGTAGTATATATATACTAGCTGTACCCGGTAGGCGTTGCTGTGCCCTATTTAGGAGATGCGAGAAAGTCTGAGTATGTCAGGGTTGGAATTGATGTTACTTACGGTCTTGGTGGGGTCATGGCTGTGTCGTTGTGGGTTGTTCTGGTGGGTGGGATGTTGAAGTCCTGGGGAGTTGTCGGTGTGTGGTGTTGCTGGCGTTCTGCAGAGCTTGTGGATATCCAATGTTTTTTGTCTTTCCGTCTTCTGTGTTGATGTAGAGGTTCTGTGGTTTCCCAACTCTGGAGCACGCTACGTAGAGTTGTCCGTGGGAGAAGCATTCTTTGTCAAGGTCTATGCCACAGATTTGTAGTGTTTGTCCTTGAGCTAGTCTGGCTGTGTGCTGGTTGTGATGTGGAGGGGGTGTTGCTTTTGCCAGTGTGTTTGTTGTGTATTTTTTTGGGGTGGGTTTTTGTGTTGAAGGATTTTTTTTTGGTGGGTTTTGCAAGTTTGTGTTATTCTGGGGGTATGTGTTTGTCAGTGGTGCCTGTGTCCCTGGTGCCCTGTTTGTCTACCTCCTAGATCTTGGCCTTGACAGTTTAACCCTCAAACACCAACTGACTGAACTCAAATCACTCAGCATTCTATCCTAGCCGTGGCTGGCTGTGCCCAGCGTTACTATGGTTACTCAGCCTCCCTGCATTTTGTGTGGGCCGATGGGTTTCGCTGGCTGCCGCAGAGGATGCTGGGAAATGTAGGGTTTTTTTGTATCGTTGTTTTGGGGGCCTTCTAGGTTTTGGGGGGAAAGTTTCTTTGCTAAAAACTTTCCTTGCCTGAGGCCTATTTTTGTTGGCAAGTTTGGTGTCTCTGCCTTGGAAGGTTTCGCTGTCAGTCGTTCGATGACAGGTCCTCCTTTATATAATAGATATGTGTGTGTGTGTGTGTGTATATATATACACACACACACACAGACATATAGGCATACATACACAAAGACCTATGCGAGAGGAGGCATGATGGGGGCCATGGGTCATGCCACAGGGGCAGGCGGGGGGAGCCTTCCCGGGGCCCCTTCCTCCTGGGCGTGTCCTCCTCGGGCGAGGGGCGGGGCCTCAGGGCGCGTGAAGAGGAAGCCTTCGGCCTCTTGGCCGTTTCCTGGCCTCTAGGAAGGGACCTCCCTCCCTCCAGCAGTGGGCGGGGCTGCGGGTCACGTGACCAATGCTGCCGCGTGGCCCTTGGGGACAGGCCTGGCCCGGCTTGGGGGCCCCTCCCCGCTCCCTCCCTCCCTCCCGGGTGCCTTGGGCTTGGAGTTCCCTCAGCGGCCAACCCTCGGAGCCCGGAGGAGGAGGCATGCTGCGGGGGATGCTGGGAGTTGTAGTCCAGAGCACCTGAGGGAGGGGGGCCCGCCTGGCCCCCCCCCCGTCCGGCTCTCCCTCAGCAAGGGAGAAGAAGGCCAAGGCCGCCCAGGCCGGGCCACAACCCCCCTGTAGGCCGAGAGAGAGAGAGCCACCCCTTCGTGGGCCAGCAGCGGGGCCCTTCCCCTCCCTCCCCCCCCTCAGGTGCCTCGGGCTTGGCGTTCCCTCCGCGGCCCACCCTCAGAGCCGGGAGGCGGAGGCTGCCCCGGGGCATGCTGGGAGTTGTGGTCCAGAGCGCCTGAGGGAGGCTCGGGCCCTCCCTCAGCAACAGAGAAGGAGGCCGAGGCCACAACCCCCCCTCCCCGGCCGAGAGAGAGAGAGCGACCCCTTCGCGGGCCAGCAGCGGGGCCCCTCCCCTCCTCCCAAAGGGAGCACGCCCGCCCGCCCGCCCTCCCTGAGCCTCACCTGCGCCTCCCGCCCGCCTGGCCTCGCTCCAGCCTCCTCCTCGCCGTCTGAGCTGGAGGGCGGGAGGGCGGCCAATGGGGGTGGGCGTGGCTTCACGGGCGCGGCCAGGGAAGGAGGGAGCGAGGGAGGGCACTCCTCCTCCTTCAGGGGCGCTGAGGCCCCTCCCCTGGCCGTTGATTGGCGGAGGAGGAGGAGCAGGGAGAGGGGGGCCAAGGTGACGTCAGTCATTCCCCCTTCGCCTTCCCTCAGGGCCCGCCTTCCTTCCTTCCTTGCCACTCGTCAATCAAAACCCGAGAGTGGCAGCCGGCCGGCCAATGGGGGCCCTCCGGGCAGGGGAGCGTCACGGGCTCGGCCAATGGGAGGCGGAGGGCGGGGCTTCTTCAGCCCAGCCAGCAGGGCGGGAAGCCGAGGCAGGCACCGCGAGAGAGAGGCGCGTCTCGTCTTC
>JARBWK010001907.1:0-16848 GCA_030556195.1 Anolis apletophallus | reverse complement strand
CATCACTATCATCTCAGGTGAGAAGAAAAGCTCTACTAGATGGCACTCTAAGGAAACAGGGGTAATGGTTAAATATTTCTTCTTCTCTGCTATTGTATTTTCTAACCAGCAGAAGATACCTATGGTTTCATGCAGGAGGTTTTTCCAGCCCTGCCTGGAGATGCCAAGTATTTAACTCCAGATCTCCTGCATGGTATATCACAGAGATACATTCACTCGAATACATTTTTCATTCCTACCGTCTAAGCAATTTCTAGTCCTATAGAGTGACTAGGGCATTCATACAAGTGTCAACCATGGTGGCTACCATCAGTCCTCCACTACTTCCAATTTAACTTTTGCAGATTTGATGATTCACTGATTTGTGTTTTTCTCCATTGGAAGCTGACCATGGAGTTGCACTGGAAAATCTTCAGATTCATCTAAAGGTGTACTCCCTGGTTTAAAAAGTTTATATTTTAAAATTTTTGGTTTTTCTACTTTTGCAGTGTTCTGGGCCACTAGCCCCCATGAAAGTGGAGGACCTAATATACTGACTTCCTATTAGGTTTCAGAAATCCATATATAAGGAGGTTCTTAAGATCAAGTCAGGAGGTGCTGTGGTTTTAACTCTGAATACATTTTAATCAGTTTAAAAATTTGACTTGGTTTTTAATGTCGTTGATGTTTAGTTCTATTTTAATGTTTGTGTATTTTTAGGTTTAAAATTGTATTGCATTGGTTTCATTATAAGCTGCTTTGGGTCTCGGTGGCAGAGAAAAAAAGTGGGGTATAAATAAACATCATCATCATCATCCATCAATTTCCAAGAGTGGATCACCTGGAGGCTCTACCACAGCCCTAGAAAAGAGTAGTCACTAAAATTAGTATGGTGAATTTAATTTTTTTTTTAAAAAAGAAACTCAATTTAGAAAATACTGTTATCCACAAAAAAATATATACAGTGTTCCCTCACTTCTTCGTGGTTTGCTTTTTGCAGACTCTCTGCTTCGTGGTTTTCTGGGACCTGGCCCGGTGAGTGAGTAAGAGAGGGATCGGTGGGTGGGTGAGCAAGTGAGGGCAGCAAGGACAGTGGCAGAAGCAAGAGCCTGGCCACCTCTTCCAGGCTCCTGCTTCTGATGCTGCTTCTGCTTTGCGGCCCTCTCTCCCCCACTACATAAGAACATAAGAAGAGCCATGCTGAATTGGGCCTCAGCCCATCTAGTCCAGCATTCTGTGTCACACAGTGGCCCACTAGTTGTACACGGGGATCTCTAGCAGAAAGGAGGGCAGAACCCTCACCTGCTCCCGACCCCCCACAACCAGTACCCAGGGAAAATCCTGCCTGCCTCCATCAACACAGAGGTGGCACTTGGATGTCCATTTCAGTAGCTACTGATTCCCTTGGTATCCACTCACCCACCTGTCCTCCATCACTCGTTCACTACTCACTGGGCTGAGTTCTGGTTCTGCCACAAGGACGCAGCCCAGTGAGTAGCAAACGAGTGAGGGAGGACAGGTGGGTGAGCGAGGGAGGGCCGCAAAGGCAGAAGCTGTTGCACACCAAGGCTGGGATTGGCACCTTTAACCCGTAAACTCACCAATGTTCTTTATTAGCAAAGCAGTTTATTGAGGATTAATATAGCAATAGCTCGCTACTCACCAAGCTGAGTTCCAGTGGCAGAACCAGGACTCATAAGAACATAAGAACATAAGAAGAGCCATGCTGAATCGGGCCTCAGCCCATCTAGTCCAGCATTCTGTGTCACACAGTGGCCCACTAGTTGTACACAGGGATCTCTAGCAGAAAGGAGGGCAAAACCCTCACCTGCTCCCGACCCCCCACAACCAGTACCCGGGGAAATCCTGCCTGCCTCCATCAACACAGAGGTGGCACTTGGATGTCCATTTCAGTAGCTACTGATGCCCTTGGTATCCATGAATCTGTCTAATCCTGCCTTGAAGCTGTCCAGGCTGACCGCTGTCACAACCTCCTCTGGAAGTGAGTTCCATAACCCAATGACCCTCTGGGTGAAGAAATATTTCCCTTTATTAGTCCTAACTTTCCTACCTTGGAGCTTTAGCGAGTGCCCCCTAGTCCTAGTGTTGTGTGACAGAGAAAATATTTTTTCTCTATTCACCTTTTCTATCCCATGCATGATTTTGTACACTTCGATCAAGTCACCTCTTAAACGCCGTCTTTCAAGGCTGAAAAGACCAAGGCGTTGCAACCTGATTTCGTAAGGGAGCTGCTCCATCCCTTGGATCATTCTTGTTGCCCTTTTCTGTACCTTTTCCAGTTCCGTTATATCCTTCTTGAGGTGCGGTGACCAGAATTGTACACAGTACTCCAGATGTGGCCTCACCATAGATTTGTAGAGAGGCAATACAACATTTGACGACCTATTTTCGATTCCCTTCCTGATCATGCCAAGCATAGAATTTGCTTTTTTCACTGCTGCTGCGCACTGGGTTGACATCTTCATTGAGCTGTCCACAAAACCCCAAGATCCCTTTCCTGGTTTGTCTCGGAAAGCTTTGACCCCATCAATTTGTAGGTGTAGTTGGGGTTCTTTGCCCCGATGTGCATGACTTTACACTTGTTTAGGTTAAAATGCATTTGCCACTTTGTTGCCCATTCACTCAATTTTGAGAGATCTTTCTGGAGCTCTTTACAATCAGTTTCATTTTTAACTACCCTGAACAATTTAGTGTCGTCTGCAAACTTTGCTACCTCAGAATTTACTCCTACATCCAGGTCATTAATGACTCGGCCCAGTGAGTAGTGAGTGAGGGAGGATGGGTGGGTGAGCAAGCGAGGGAAGGAGGGCTGCAAAGGTGGAAGCAGCTCTACTGTATATAGCATCCCTACTTCACGGATTTTCACTTATCACGGATGGTCCTGGAATGTAACACTCATGATAAATGAGGGAACACTGTAATACACTTTGTTCACTTCACACATTTGAAGCCGCTTGCTTACTTAGTATTGCAGCACTATGAAAGCTTTATTGAGCATAATCAATTTGCAGTAGGAAATCCAGCGCTAAAACAAAACAAGTACTTATCAAAATGGTTTGTGTAGGTTGTACTGTAGATTAAGCTCTGAAACAGTGAAATATATAATATATTCAACATACTTACAAATACATTCACATAATGAGAATTTACAGATTATGTAACGGAACATATTCAGCTAAAATGCTTAGGAGAAAACCAAGAAGTACAAATACAAGAAAGAAAAATGGAGGTACAAGTAACTATATGGCAGAAAAGGACAAGTAGTCTTCTCTGTGTCTATTTGTGCTCCTGTTGCCTATCCATCTTTGCCTGTGAAAAACACATTGCTTCTTTGCCTGGGCTTCCAAAAGGCTTTGAACAAAATCCTTTACCAAAGACTCCAGAGCGCACTGAACAGTCATGGGCTAAGAGGAAAAGTCCTCTAGTGGATTTTCAACTAGTTTAGCTCCAGAGACAGAGAATAGGAGAGGAAAAGTCCAGTTTTTGAAACAACACAAAGTGAGCACTTTTAGGAATGGCACTTCTTAACTTTTTCATAAACCATCTGGAATTAGGGTTGGGCACTGGAGTGGGTTGGTATGCTGATGAGACCATATTATTCAGGACAGTGAGAATAAAACTGGATTGTGAAGAACCTCAGAAGAATTTCTTCAAACTGGAAAATTAGCATTACAATTGTACATGAGATTAAATGTAAGCAAGTGCAATGTGATATGAAAGAAAAACCCAGTGGAGGAGGAAACAAGGAAATAAATGAAAAATAAAGAAAAGGAAAAATAGGGTGAGGCAGAGTTTGCAAAGACTAGGGACTTTATCCCTTGTGGTGGTGATGGAGTAGCATCATCTAAACGCGACATTTACCCTTATAGTGTTGCAAATCACTATGTTCTGTATTCATAACTTATCACATGTCATTTGAATTTTCTGGTTTACCTGTTACTATACATTTTCATCCTTTTCCCACAAGCAAGTAAATAAAGGGAAAGAAAAATAGTGATCTAACAAAGTTGCAATATTTCTTCAAAAAGCATTATGACAGAGTACCTGGGATTCGCTGCTGGTCAGGAGATTGTCCACAGGACAGCCCATTCATCCATGTCATCTCTTCGATTCAGTGTGGGCAATTCTGACACCTCGTGTCCCACGTGTTTTTGGTACTTTAGAAATAGAATATCATGGATCCTAAGCCCTAGAGACAATCTCAGATTGTCTTCTTCCCATCCCTTTTTGAGACTGTTTGAGACCTTAACATTACAGAGTGTGACAGGTGCAGACAAGAAGTTCCCCAACATCGTTGGATATGCTCCATCACTTTCCATTTCCTAAATGGATCATAACTTTTAAAAACTGGGTAGGGCTCTATGCCTTGGAATAAGGTCCCTAAAAGTTAACTTTACAGAGCATGATGGGTGCTGATGATAGGAAGTCCCCCTTCATCATGGGATGGCCTCAGTCACTTTCCATCGCCTAAATGGATTATAACTGTATAAGAATGGAGGGGGGGGGGGCGGTCTCATGGGAGAAGGTCCTAGAACAGTGGTTCTCAACCAGATGTTTTGGCCTTCAACTCCCAGAAATCCCAACAGCTTTTAAACTGGCTGAGTTTTCTGGGAGTTGTAGACCAGCACACCTCAGGACCCACAGATTGAGAACCACTGTCCCAGAGACTTCAATGAAAGTGTCATGGCAGTGTGCCGCTGACTCGTCATTGTTTTTAGTGTATATCCTATCTTTCTCTAAAAATAGTGTCCAAGGTGGTTTACAATGTGATTTTAAAAATAGGGCAGTTAAAACAAGTAATAATACAAAGGGGTTTTTTACTATAAAAAGTTAAACAATTAAATTAAAAAAAATTAAGTTAAAGGAGTTTATGAATTAAGCAAAACATAATAATGACAAGGAAAACATACAGCACACCTTAGTTAAAAGATCTCCAATGGTCACTTGAAAGTTAAATGTCTTGTTGAAAGTATTATGTTGCAAAATTATATTGGTACCTTTAAGTGTTTCACTGATGTTAATTTGATTGTAATAAGGTACAGTTGAGTTGCTTACCAATTAGGTTCCAAGAGAAAGGTGGAGTCTAATTGTTATGTTCTTAAATACTTCATTCTATTTGTATCCTTCCCCTGTGTGGATGTTTTATTTTATGCTTACAATAAAGTAAGTTACCTTTATACCATGGATTTTCTCAATGTCCACATTACTTCTGGGCTGAGCTGAAGCTGCTGCATTTTTACTCTGCTAAATGAGGTTTGTGCTTTGTACTTGGAAAACTACCAAACCCTGACATGTCTGATAGAACTGGAGACTCTTCCCTGAAAGGAGATTCGGGGCTGATATGAATTACTACTTAAAACAGCCAGAATGGTTCTCTGGGTGTTCTGTCTGTTTAGTTTCCATAAGCGTTCATGTGTATGCTTATTTCTTTCTTCCTTTTGCTTGCATATACAGGCAGTCCCTGAGTTACAAACATCCAACGTACAAATGACTCCTAATTAAGAATGGGGGTGAGACAACAGGAAGTGGGAGAAATATACCCTTAAGAAGGGAAATTCCCTCCTGAAAGAGTTATCATGGGGAAATGAGGTCTCCACTGAAGATTTCTCACCAATCCTTGTTTCCACAACAAGACATTTTTTTCAATATCCAATTATCCCAGGAACAGAAAGTGAGGTGAAATCTTCGGAACAGGGGCACAGACAGCAAAACAAACATCACAGGGGTATTAACCTTTCCATAGCCTATTCAAAGCTTTAATATATATATATATATATATATATATATATATATATATAGGCAGGAGTTACACTTTAAAAATGTACCTGTTCCGACTTACATACAAATTCAACTAAAGAACAAACCTACAAAATCTTGTTCATAACTTGGGAACTACTTTAGGATCTAGAGATATCACTGTGCATTTACCTTTCCATTTACGGTAGATTATAATCCAAGAACATGTTCCAGTCAGGGAACCTACAGGTTAAGGTGAACCCAGCAATGCTTGGAGGACCTTCCAAAATCATCCAAGTGACTTTAGAAGCCAATGGTAAGTCTAAGAAGAGCGATCTAGGAGGAACCACCATTTTTAGGACGGGGAAGTAGCATACATTCATGAGGAAGTTGTGGAGCAACATGGATAATGTGGGATTTTTCTGCCTTGATATTCTGGGATATAGGGCTGTGTGGAAGGGCCTGCACCATGTTTCCCAGCTAATTGTAGCTTGGATCGTAGGAGAGTGCATTATGGGCCCTTCCACATAATCCAGAATATCAAGGCAGGCAAGCCAACATATCCACTTTGAACTGGATTATCTGAGTCCACACTGACGGATAATCAAGTTCAATGTGGATTTTATACAGCTGTGTGGAAGGGGCCAAAGAACAAAGGACTCTATGTAACATTTGTCGACCTCACCAAAGCCTTCGACACTGTGAGCAGGAAAGGTCTGTGGCAGATCCTGGAACGTCTAGGATGTCCCCCCAAGTTCCTCAAAATGATTGTCCTGTTACATGAGGGCCAGCACGGTCAAGTCAGATATGGCGATGCTCTCTCGGAGCCCTTTCTCATAACTAATGGAGTGAAACAAGGTTGTGTTCTTGCACCAACCCTATTTACAATCTTCTTCAGCATGATGCTCCAAAGGGCTATGGCAGACCTACAAGAAGAAGACGGCATATATATACGCTATCGTACTGATGGTAGCTTGTTCAACTTAAGCCGTCTGAGGGCTCGCACTAAGACTCTAAACTATCTAGTCCGTGAGCTACTTTTTTGCTGACGATGCTGCCCTTGTCGCCCATTCAGAAGCAGCCCTGCAGCGCCACATCCTGCTTTGCAACAGCTGCAGAGCTGTTTGGGCTGGAAGTCAGCCTGAAGAAAACAGAAGTCCTCTACCAGCCCGCACCACAGGAAGAACACCACCATCCTCACGTCAGCATAGGCACATCTGTGCTTAAGTCCGTTCAGCAGTTCACCTACCTGGGAAGCATCATCTCTTCAGACGCCAAGATTGACAAAGAGATAGATCACAGATTATCAAAGGCATATAGTGCATTCGAAGGCTTCACAAAAGAGTCTGGAGCAACAAGCACCTGAGACAAAGCACCAAAATCAGTGTGTACAGAGCTATCATACTGTCCATTCTCCTCTATGGGTCTGAAACATGGGTCACCTATCGCCAACACCTACGACTCCTCGAGCGCTTCATCAGCGCTGTCTTCGCACAATCCTAAATATACACTGGACCGACTATGTGACGAATGTTGCTGTCCTTGAGCAAGCAGGAATCACCAGCATTGAGGCCATGCTATTGAGAACACAGCTGCGCTGGGCAGGGCACGTCTCTAGGATGGAGGACCACCGCCTCCCAAAGATACTACTCTACGGTGAAGTCGCCATGGGTCAGCGCAAGAGAGGCGCCCCCCAAAAGAGATATAAGGACTCCCTGAAACAACATCTCAGGCTTGGCCAGATTGATCACCAACAATGGTCCACCCTGGCCTCACATCGGGAGGCATGGAGACGCACTATCCACAATGCTGCGGCCTCTTTTGAGAAGACACGAAATGGGTCTCGAAGAGAAACGACAACGCAGAAAGAACCGCAACTTGGAAAAACATCACCCAAGGAGACTTTCTGCTGCGCTTTCTGCAACCGAACTTGCCTATCTCAGATTGGCCTTTTTAGTCATCAACGCGCTTGTAAAAAGCGTGGGATGAGTCCTTCCTGAATCTTCGTTCGCGAAGTAATGCCGAGAGAGGGGGAAGGGGCCTATGTGGTTTCTGATGAAGAGCTCGTTACCCAGACAAGTTCATGTGGGAGACAGCAGCCTTGCAAGTTTCACTCTCTGAGATATTTATCTCCCTCCCTCCGCCCCACTCTGTGTGTGTGTGTAGAATTGTTTTAATATGTCTAATGGTTTATTTAGTTTTGATATTGACTTCTGTATGCCTAAATAATAGGGTGATGACTTTAATAGTTGTTCTAAGTCCCAATCTTTGGGAGAAGGTGGGATATAAATAAAGATGATAATGGTACTAGTATAGAGAGTACAAGCTTTGAAACCACCAGTTTTAGCAATCCTCTCCTATGTGACTTGATATGGATGTCAAATATTAAAAGCAAAAGGACTACTGGGCATCATCTGAATACAATGCAACATCTTCCTGTAACCTCTGTGCTTGATCTTGAGAAATAAATCACTCTGTAGTTGTACTTTCTAGAAATTATCACCCAAGGATTTGCACAGGCTTAACCAACAGGGACTTAGTCAACAATTCAGCTGATGGTAGTCTTAAGAGAAAGCAATCCCTTTCTATATAAGCCAACTGTGATTTCTCTGTGGGAAAAGAAAGCAACCAGAAACAGCATATTTTTGACACCAGAAAAAAAAACCCTAGATATGATTCTGAATGCATTTGGGGACAGATGAACTGAGCAAAGAGTGCCAGCTTTATAACCCCTTTCTGCAGTACAAATCCACCATAAAGCACAAATATTCTGTACAGCTTTTAAGTCCCTTTAAAAATAAGGTCTTTGAAACAACGAAGTTATGTGCTTAGACTTAGAAGAACTTGGCCTGTGGGTATTGCCATTTTCAGAGGGAAAGAAAAAGCACCAACTTCAAGTCCTAAAATGAGAGAGCTATTTAAACCATGGTCTCAATTCCAAGCCTGGAAAGCATTTTTGTATCAGTTGTTGGATTCTGAACTGGATCACGTTGCTGGAGGATTTGGTCTCCTTTTCTAAATTAGATCAACTTCTCAAAGTATTTCTCGGTTTCGGTTTTGTCTCAGCCATAGAAACCCTCTTGGTGATCTGTGGACAAGTTACAGTTTCTCCATATTAGAGGAAGACAAATGCAAGTCCCCTCTGAAGAAATCTTATTTATTTATTTATTTACTTTATTTATATTCTGCTCTTCTCACCCCGAAGGGGACTCAGAGCGGATTACAGGTACACATACTTAGCAGACAATCCTTGCCGTTTTTCACATACACACATATAGATGAACAGAGGCAAACTCTGGCCACCACCAGGGAGAGCTGACGCACTCCTCATCTCTCAGCGTTCCCAGCGTCCCTTGTTGTTCCTTCCGCATTCCTCAGCATTCATGGAGTTCTTTAATGGCCTCATAAATCAGTCAAAAATTGCCTCCCCACTTAATGTGGTACCTTTATCTCCTACTTGACAGTTGCAACTGTCTTTCAGTCTGCAAAGGTTGACAGCAGGCTGCACTTAATGGTCGAGCACCCACCTCGACCCAGGCAGGCCTCGAACTCATGACCTGGTCAGAGAGATCTTATGCAGCTGACACTTAGCCAGCTGCGCCACATTATATGGGCACCTTAGGGTCACCAAAAGTTGGAAATATTTGAAGACACATAACAGCAAACAGATGATGATAATGATGATGATGATGTTAATAATAATAAACTTTATTTATATTCTGCTCGATCTCCTGAGTTACAGGTTATATATATGACAAACATTCAATGCCATTATACAATTGACAACCAAAACAGACAGTACATAAACAGAGGCAAAACTTCCAACTTTTTCCATCTTCGGCATCAGGAGACTGTGCTTGACTCAGCCATGGGGAGGTGCTGTTGTTTTATTTTGCCATACCGAGGAGCCTGTTGTCCTGTGGACGCCTTCCTGACTGAATTGCTGGCATGTCTCCAGGGATGCTGTTTACCTTCCTGCCAAAGTGGTATATTATCTACTCACATTGCTGTTTTTGAACTGTTGGTAAGCAGAAGCTAGGACTGACAGCAGGAGCTCACCCCAACATGCTGCTTGAACTGTCAATCTTCCAGTCGGCAAGATCTTCCGTACCTGGCAGTTGAACCCACTGTGCTAGCTGTTGCCCCCTGATAAACTGTTGAGCAAAACCTTACATGTCTCTGTGAACATTAGACAAAACTTATATTTAGCCGAGAGTAGGAACTATGCGGACTATGTGTGGTCTGTTGAAGTGTGGTATTTAAATGAACAAATCATGAGGTAATTATAGGTCTTGTACTAGATTTTCAAAAACCCAACAGAAGCCAAAATGGAATGAGTCTTCTTATGGTGCAAAATAGACTTCTTTCAACATAAGATTCCACAGTAAAATGACTAAATTTTATTATTCTTAATGATAACAAAAGTAGTAAGGAGAGAAATCTACATTCCATATTTTTGTAATAACTTTTTCAGTTAAAGCAAAGAAAGGAAAGAAATGTATGCAAGTCTGATCTCTAGAAGGATATTACATAAAGTTATAATATGTACTTGAACAGTTCATGGCCGACATTTTGAAACTGGAAAAGAGTGAAATAGAATGAAGTGCTTTGTACAGTTCCAGCAATCCTTGAGATGTAATTAGCATATTATTTGAAAAATAGTTCGGAGTCACATGAGCTCTTGAAAGAGGGAGAACTGGGCCTCCTGCCTCCATTTGTTTCTGTATGCCATTCTACCGCCTACCTTAGTTATTGTATGCAACCTCAATCAGAAAGTTACTGTGGCTGGTTTCTTTCTTTATTCTCCAGCTGTTTGCTCTTTAAAAAATTAAAGACAGCAGGCACTTAGGCCAACCTGTTAAATTATGTCGGTAAATGTCGGTAAAATATTAAACATGATGCATATCATAGAATTTTAAGGGTCAGATTTACTTTGTTCTGGGAAGGACTGCTTCGGGGTTTATAAGGTTGCCCATACCCTTTCTTGGGTGATGCCTCCTTCTCCAGTAGGTTCTATCTTTGGAGTTAGACTCTGGACGCAAAATGTCTTGGGTCAGCCTGGAATAGTCCCTTGTCTTTTTTCCATTTCTTTCTCTGGACTCAAGATTTATAGATATTGCTGAAGTTGCCCAGAGATGATGCCCCATTTGGCAGTCAATGTTAAAGGGATGAGAAGGAGCAGTTAGCATTTGAAGAAGAGAATGGATGGCAGGCCAGATACCGTACCCGATTGTTTCCATCAATGCCTAGAAGCCGTGACTGGATGGCTGCATGCCGGCCGGTCGAAGGTGAATCTGTCAAAGACGGAGATCCTATGGCTGGGCCACCCTGGGTTGGATGAATGCCGGCTGCCTACCCTGGATGGCGAGCTCTTATGCCCATCGTCTTCAGTAAGAAGCCTGGGGGGTCCAATTGACCTGCTGCTATCAATGGAGATGCAAATCTCCACGGTATGCAGGACCGCGTTTTTCCATCTACAACAGGCTAGGCAGCTGGCTCCCTACCTGCCCAGGAGCGACCTGGCTACGGTGATCCAGGCAACGGTCATCTCGAGACTGGATTACTGTAACGCCCTCTACATTGGCCTTCTTTTGCCATCAATCCGGAAACTCAAGCTAGTGCAGAATGCTGCTGCTTGATTGCTGGTGGGAGCACCTGCACAAGAGCACATTACACCTATTCTGCAGCAACTGCACTGGCTACCAATAGAGTACCGGATTGTTTTCAAGGTGTTGGCGTTGACCTTTAAGGCCTTGTATGGTCTAGGGCCGGTGTATCTGAGGGACTGCCTTACCCCATATGTTCCCCCGAGATCACTACGCTCGGAAGAGCAAAATCTCTTAGTAGTTCCATCTATTCATTCCTGCTGTCTGTCTACAACCAGATCAAGAGCCTTTTCTGTAGCGGCCCCGTCGCTATAGAACTCAATGCTGGATGAAGTCCGTGCCATTAAGGAACTGGCCCCGTTTCGGAGACCCTTTTCAGGCAGGCCTTTAATCTAAATGGCTCGTGAGAAAGTTGCCCAAATCCTTGAGTCCTATGTAGATTGTTGTTTTTATGCTCTGTTTTATATTGTTACTGTTATTAAATTGAAATGTTGCTGTTTTACTAATTGATTTTATGTAAACCGCCCCGAGCCTGCTGGAAGGAGCGGTATATAAAAATGAACAATAAATAAATAAATAAGCTGCGATGGCAGATGTCTTGTCCTGGATTTCTGAAGTTGGCCTGCTGCCATCCACTACCCTGTCATCATAGCTGAAGTAATATTTTTCGGTTTATTGACATAATAGATGTGATGGAGCTATCTTGACCTTTGCAAAAACTTCTGTAAAGTTTTGTCTTCAACTAACCTCATGAGATCAGGCAACCAAATACAAAGGTGAGGTGGGGGTTAGGTTTCTATAAATATGCCCAAGCATTAATCAGTTTCAAATTTTAATGGCTCCAGCCCTTGTGCATATCTCAGGGCTTTCCTGAGCTATACCCTCAGACCTATCAAGATTTTGAATCTATGCACACCTACACAGCTTTTATTTTCAAGAAGAGGAGTGTTGTGTATAAATAAGTTTGTGTATCTGTTTATATCCTGATGACCTATAGCAACAACCTCTGCAGCTGCTTGAAAGCACATTCCCAGGGCTGGTGGTCTTTAGGCCAGCGAAGGTCAAGGAGGCCCTCAAGCAAGAATAGTTCACCTGCAGCTCAGTCCGTGTTGATTGATGCTCAGACTGACAAGCCAGGCCACAGTCAGCAGTAGCAGAAGGCAAAATGAAACCCTACTAACCCGATTCCATCTTAAGCATGTAACTACCGTGTTTTCCCTAAAATAAGATATGCCCATAAAATAATCCTTAGCAAGATTTCTAAGCATTTGTGCAATATAAGCCATAACCTGAATATAAGACATAGTGATAGGCGTGGCTATGCAGCCTACCGGTAAAGAAGAGGAGCAGTTCCTCCCAATCCTAGGTAGAGAAAGAAGATCAAGTCAAGTTAGCATGCATTATGTTGCTTAGGTTTTTGGGAGTATAAACGCCTAAATATTTTTACTTCTTCTCCCTAATTTTATCCCCGTGATGGTCTGTATTTCTTTTAACTCTTTCAGAGTCAGATTTTAATGTAATATTTCAGATTTTTGTATGTTGATAGTCAACCCTGATAAGTTATCAAATTTCTGTATAGTATTAATAACTTCTTTTATACGTAGAGTCCTCTGGTGACCCCATTAAAACCATGGTGTCATCTGCAAATGCATTAATTTTCATTACTTCTGTCCCAATTTTAGGTCCTTTGATTTTGACATTATTTTTAATAAAATTTGCTAAGGGCTCCATTGCCAAAGCGAAATTTATGGGAAAAAGTAAACAACCAAATGTGCATTTGGAAAAGCGAAATTTGGATATGTAAAGTAAAATTAAGATTGTCAAAATGATGATTCTCCCCAAATTTTTATTCTTGTTCCAAGCTGTCCCATAGTGTCACGATGCACGGACTTGACCGGCCCCTTAATCATACACACAGAGACAGACTGAAGGCTAACTACTTTATTGAAGATAATAACAGTTCCAAAGAATAATGTCCAATAGAATATAAAGGCAATCCAAAAGGCTTGCAAGGCTCCGCAAAGCTATGCGGACCAGGAACAAGGCAAGGCAAGGCAAGGCTTGATGACCACGGGCTAGCTAGCTTGTGGTCCCACTCCGCTTCACGCCTATTCAGATGAGACGTGGCCGGAGCACTGAGGATTCGTTCCCACGGATCCTATACTTAATCCTTCGGCCGAGGTCCCCGACGCCTAGGCTTCTGCGTCTCCAATCGCTGCTCACGGACCTCGGCCGGTCTATGCTCTTAGACCATTCCCTTCTGCTAGACTCTATGTTCTGTCTCCTATCAAAGGTTCGACCTTGTCTTTCCACAGGTGTGCTTCTATCTCCCTGAGAGCTCTCCTCCCTAGTCGTTTCCCATGCGCTTCTTCCATATCTTCCCAGGAGGCTCCTGAGAAGATCTTCCTCCGGATGTTCAGAGAGGATTACTCAGAAGTAAATCTGCAAGGACGGCACTTTGGATGAAGGGCCCTCCTTTGTGGATTTACTTCTGAGTAAACCTCTCTGTTTACATTTTTCCAGGCTTCCTGCCTCTCCTGCCCTGCCAGGATCTAAAGCATCAAAGAGTATTGGGGTGAGAAACCAACCTAATGTATAATAGAATGAATGCTACTGTAAGTGCCTAATATTATAAGTAATCCAACTGGTCATACCTATATTCCATGCACATGCAATAATACAGCAGTAATAACAATAACAAGAGGTAAAATTCAAACCGAAGTATTCTGACTGGTCTCTCCTCATGCGGTGCAAATGGGCTCTTCTCTTATTAGCCCGGAAATTAGCCCTGGGGAAAGCCAGCGTTTGCTGCTTGGGAGCACACATACATATTCTTGGGGAGAGATTTGCTGCAGAATCCGGGCTCATAGAGAAGATTCTGCAGCAAATCCCCCAAAGAATATGTATGTGTGTGCACCCAGGAAGCAAATGCTGTGCCCGGGTTTTGCCTTTTCCGGCTCAGAGAAGAGCCTTTTGCAGTTTGAGGAGGGAGCACAGTCAGAATACTTCCGCTTGAATTTTACCTCTTCTTATACCCATTGTTATTACTGCTGTATTATTGCATGTGCATGGAATGTAGGTATATGACCAGCCTGGCAACTTGGGCCCTCGCTCCCTCGGGATCAGGGTGAGAGAGTGGCAGCGAGGAGCGAGGGGGCTCGTCCTCCTCCTTGTTTGCTGCGTCCAAGAATAGAATACCCCCTCCCTCCCTCCTTCCTATTTGGAGACTCCCATCTAGAATCCAGTGTGATTTATGCAAGTTTTGTTTACAACTCCCAGAAATCCCAGCCAATTTACCAGCTGTTAGGATTTCTGGGAGTTGTAGGCCAAAACCATCTGAATGTGCATGCGCTGGCATACGAACTACTAACGAATTTCGTTAGTAATTAAGTTACATTTTAGAAATTTTTGGAAATTTTTTTTGTAAGTCTTTCTTTTACTAATCAACCCCCCATTTGATTTTAGAATCGCCATTTTTGGATTCAAACCATGCCTAGTAACTACATTAAGGAAAAGGCAAAGAGTCCCCCACCTTGTGTTATGGAATGGTACAGCCTCAGAAAAGGCCCCTTTCCTTTAAGAGGCTCTGAGAAACCAGTACTTTGCTGGAGGTCTTATATTTATTTTTCTTCAAGAAGATTGTTGACCCATAGTTAATAAAAAAAAATAAGGCATCCCATGAAAAGAAGCCATAGTGTGTCTTCTTGAGGAAAAATAAACATTAAACAGTGTCTTATTTTAGGGTAAACAAGGAATGAGCAACCATCTATGGTCATCCTCTGCTGTGATGCTGAAGTGAAAAGACAACAACAAAACCACTTCTTCCTCAAGCATTAGGAACAGAGCTTGGTCAGAGTTCACCTGGAATACAGTGTCCTGTTGTGGGTTCCATAATTCAAAAAGGATATTGACAAGCTGGAATGTGTCCAGAGAAAAGTGACCAAAATGCTCAAAGTTTTGGAAGTCAACCCTATGAGGAGAAACTTAGAGAAGTCGGTATGCTTAACTTGGAATAGAGCAGGTTGAGAGAGGACATGGTATCCATGTTTAAATCTCGGAAAGGATGTCACATTGAGGAGGGGGAAAGTTTCTTTTCTGCCGCTCTGGAGAATAGGACACAGAGCAATGGATTCAAAATACAGGAAAAGAAATGCCACCTAAATACTAGGAAGAAATTGCTGGTGGTAGGAGGTATTCAAGAGTGGAATATGCTGCCCTAGAGTGTTGTGCAGTCTCCTTTTCTGGAGGTGTTTCAGCAGGAGTGCTTTGACCGGATGTTTGCATGGTGGGAGGTTGGACTGTAAGGCCCTGATGCCCTCTTTCAACTCAATCGTTCTATCATTCAATTGAAAAGTATATTACATTTTGCTGGATCCTCCAACCAGCACTATTGCCTATTTATAGAAACTGAAAACTGGAAATACTATTTCTATGGTTGAACAACAGAGATTGTTCAAAAGCTTCTACTGTGCATACTGTGGTTCTATTGTCTGAGGATCGGGTCATCCGTGGGGATACGAAGGTGCTTGTTTATAAAGCTATTGTCCTCCCAACCCTGTTATATACCTGCGAAACATACTGCCTCTCTCACACTCAACTCCTGGAATGATTACATCAGCATTGTCTCAGAAAAATCCTGCAAATCTCTGGGAAGACAGGCAGACAAATGTCAGCATACTGGAAGAAACAAAGTCCACCAGTACTGAAGCATTGCTCCTATGCCATCAACTCCACTGGATTGGCCATGTTGTCCAAATGCCCAGTCACCATCTCCCAAACCATCTCCCAAACTGGTTACTATACCTCAGGGAGCCATTCTATCCCCTTTATTATTTAACATCTATATGCGACCACTTGACAAACTGGTGCGGAGTTTTGTCTGGAGTGCCATCAGTAATTTGATGACACCCAGCTGGTGCTGAGGATGGACGGCCGGCTGGACTCTGTACCTGATTCTTTCCAGCTATGCCTTGAAGCCGTGACTGGTTAGCTACGAGCCAGCCGTTTGAGAGTGAATCTATCGAAAAACGGAGATCCTATGGTTGGGTCGCCCGGGGGTGAGCTCCGGCTGCCTACTCTGGATGGCGAAGCCCTACGCCCGTTGTCCTTAGTAAAGAACCTGGGGGTCCAATGGGACCCACTGCTGACAATAGAGGCTCAGGTCTCTGCTGTCAGCAGATCTGCCTTTTTCCATCTGCGACAGGATAGGTGGCTGTCGCCCTACTTAACCGGGAATGACCTAGCCACGGTGATCCAGGCGACGGTCATCTCGAGGCTGGACTACTGTAATGCCCTCTACATTGGTCTACCTTTGTCAGTCATCCAGAAACTTAAATTGGTGCAGAAAGCTGTGAGACTTCTGGCTGGAGTGCCGGCCAGGACCCACATCACTCCAACTCTGCAGCAACTGCACTGGTGCCAATTGAGTACCGGCACCTTCAAAGTGTTGGTCTTGGCCTTTAAGGCCTTGTATGGTCTGGGGCCGGTGTACTTGAGGGTACCGTTT
>JARBWK010001906.1:0-16848 GCA_030556195.1 Anolis apletophallus | reverse complement strand
AAACACCTGGAAGGTCCAAGTCTGCCCATGCCAGCTTTCGACAGAGACCTCTTCCTTCCCCTTCCCCTTCGCGTCCTTTCTTCCCCCTCCTGCCCATCACTTAGTTTTTCTTCTCCACTGCCACTTCTGCCGCCATTTTGATCCGAGGGGGCAGCGTGAGCGTGTTCAGGAGGGGAGGGAGGGAGGCGTGACCCGTGCGGGCGCTACTGCGCAGACTCGCCCCAGAGCAAAGCGAGGCAAAGCGAGCAGAGCGAGGCTGGGAAGAAGGGAGCCCGAGTGGAGAAGAAAAAGTGTTCGGCAGGAGGGGGAAGGAAGGGTACTGTAGGCTCCCATTTCCCACGGCACACCTGATGATCGCTCACAGCACATTAGTGGGAAACACTGGTTGGGAAACACTGACTTACAGTATTTATATTCCGCCCATCCCACCCCGCAGGGGACTCAGGGCGGATCGCAATGCACATATACATGGCAAACGTTCAATGCCATAGACAAGCAACATATATAGACAGACGCACAGAGGCTATTTAACATTCCAGCTTCATGAGGGTATTCTGGCCACCAGGGGAGCTGTCGCTTCATGTCCATTTGTGACACTGATTGAGTACTTCCTCATTCTTTTGCACGCTTGCTGGAGAGTTTTACGGCATCGTAAATTAGTTAAATTAGCATCCCTGCTTAAGCGGTGCCTAAATTCCCTAATTGACAGGCTGCAAAGGGCGACAGCAAGCTAGACAAATGGCCGGAAGCTCACTCCAACCCGATGACCTTTTGGCCAGTAGTGATTTTAATGCACTGAACCAGCTGCGCCACAACCCGGTGATGCATCATTTCACGACACAGTAATCAGAGGTTAAACCAAATCCTTTTAAGAGATACGGACACATAAAAAGGGAAAGTTTTCCCCTGACATTAAGTCTAGTTGTGCCTGACTCGGGGGGTGCTCAGCTCTATTTCTAAGCCAAAGAGCCAGCATTGTCCATGAACACCTCCAAGGTCATGTGGCCTGCATGACTGCATGGAGCACCATTGCCCTCCCACCTGAGTGGTACCTGCTGATCTACTCGCATTTGCATGTTTTTGAACTGCTAGATTGGCAGAAGCTGGGCTTAACAGCGGGAGCTCACCCCACTCCACTCACCCCACCCAGGGATTCGAACCGCTGACATTTCGGTCAGGTGAACCCCGAGAAACTCCATCAGTACTTAAAGTTTGTTATGTTGGGCAGGTTTGCTCTAGATGCATCCTCGGTGGGGTTCATTCTGCTCTCTGCCTGCAGGGTAAACTACAGCTCCCACTACAGTGAGCCAGTCTCCTCAAATCCCTCCAGTAGGTTGAGTTGGTCATGGAGGTTGTGTATGCAAAGTTTGGTCCAAGTACATCATCGGCGGAGGTCACAGTTTCTCTGGTTGTGGGTGAACTACAACTCCCAGAAAGGAAGGCCAGTTCCTCCTCCCCAACCCCTCCAGTAAATACAGTTCGGTATATCAGGTCTGTGTCCCAAGTTTGGTCCAAGTACATCATCGGTGGAGATCACAGTTTCTCTGGTTGTGGGTGAACTACAACTCCCAGAAAGGAAGGCAAGTTTCCTCCCCCCATCCCCTCCAGTAAATACATTTCGGTATATCAGGTCTGTGTCCCAAGTTTGGTCCAAGTACATCATCGGTGAAGGTCACAGTTTCTCTGGTTGTGGGTGAACTACAACTCCCAGAAAGGAAGGCCAGTTTCCTCCCCCCAACCCCTACAGTAAATACATTTCGGTATATCAGGTCTGTGTCCCAAGTTTGGTCCAAGTACATCATCGGTGAAGGTCACAGTTTCTCTGGTTGTGGGTGAACTACAACTCCCAGAAAGGAAGGCCAGTCCCCCCAGTAAATACATTTCGGTATATCAGGTCTGTGTCCCAAGTTTGGTGCAAGTACATCATCGGTGAAGGTCACAGTTTCTCTGGTTGTGGGTGAACTACAACTCCCAGAAAGGAAGGCCAGTCCCAGAAATACATTTTTGGATATCAGGTCTGTGTCCCAAGTTTGGTCCAAGTACATCATCGTCACAGTTTCTCTGGTTGTGGGTGAACTACAACTCCCAGAAAGGAAGGCAAGTTTCCTCCCCCATCCCCTCCAGTAAATACATTTCGGTATATCAGGTCTGTGTCCCAGGTCTGTGTCCCAAGTTTGTAAATACATTTCGGTATATCCTGTGTCCCAAGTTTGGTCCAAGTACATCATCAGTGTGGGTTGTGGGTGAACTACAACTCCCAGAAAGGAAGGCCAGTCCCCCCCCAGTAAATACAGTTTCTCTGGTTTTGGTCCAAGTACATCATCAGTGTCACAGTTTCTCTGGTTGTGGGTGAACTACAACTTTCCCCCCCAGAAATACATTTCGGGGTCTGTGTGCCAAGTTTGGTCCAAGTACATCATTGGTGGAAGTCACAGTCTCTGGTTGTGGGTGAACCAACTCCCCAGAAAGGAAGGCCAGTTTCCTCCTCCCCCCCAGTAAATACATTTCGGTATATCAGGTCTGTGTCCCAAGTTTGGTGCAAGTACATCATCGGTGAAGGTCTTTCTCTGGTTGTCCTCCCAGAAAGGAAGGCCAGTCGTCGTCCCCCCATCCCCTCCAGTAAATACATTTCGGTATATCAGGTCTGTGTCCCAAGTTTGGTCCAAGTACATCATTGGTGGAGGTCACAGTTTCTCTGGTTGTGGGTGAACTACAACTCCCAGAAAGGAAGGCCAGTTTCCTCCTCCCCCCAACCCCTCCAGTAAATACATTTCGGTATATCAGGTCTGTGTCCCAAGTTTGGTCCAAGTACATCATCAGTGAAGGTCACAGTTTCTCTGGTTGTGGGTGAACTACAACTCCCAGAAAGGAAGGCCAGTCCCCCCCCCAGTAAATACATTTCGGTATATCAGGTCTGTGTGCCAAGTTTGGTCCAAGTACATCATCGGTGGAAGTCACAGTTTCTCTGGTTGTGGGTGAACTACAACTCCCAGAAAGGAAGGCAAGTTTCCTCCCTCTCCCCCCAACCCATTCAGTAAATACATTTCGGTATATCAGGTCTGTGTGCCAAGTTTGGTCCAAGTACATCATTGGTGGAAGTCACAGTTTCTCTGGTTGTGGGTGAACTACAACTCCCAGAAAGGAAGGCCAGTTTCCTCCCCCCAACCCCTTCAGTAAATACATTTCGGTATATCAGGTCTGTGTGCCAAGTTTGGTCCAAGTACATCATTGGTGGAAGTCACAGTTTCTCTGGTTGTGGGTGAACTACAACTCCCAGAAAGGAAGGCCAGTTTCCTCCCTCTCCCCCCAACCCCTTCAGTAAATACATTTCGGTATATCAGGTCTGTGTGCCAAGTTTGGTCCAAGTACATCATTGGTGGAAGTCACAGTTTCTCTGGTTGTGGGTGAACTACAACTCCCAGAAAGGAAGGCCAGTTCCTCCCAAACCCCTCCAGCAATTCCATTTTAACATATCAGGTATGTGTGCCAAGTTTGGTCCAGTTTGGGTTCACAGAGCTCTCTGGATGTAGATGAACTATAACTCCCCCAAATCAAGGTGAATTTTCCCCAAAGACCTCTAGTATTTTTTGCTGGTCGGGGGCTCTGTGTGCCAAGTTTGGTCCAATTCCATCTATGGTGGAGTTCAGAGGGCTCATTGATTGCAGGTGAACTATAAATCCCAGTACCCACGACTCCAAAATGTCCAGGACCATTCCCCTCAAAACCCGCCACTATTCAAATGTGGTCATATCGGGTGTGCTTGCCAAGATTGGTCCAGATTCATCATTGTTTGGGTTCATTATGCGCTCTGGATGTCGGTGAACTACAACTTCTCTAAATCCCTCCAAAGACCTCCAGTATTTTTTGTTGGTCATGGTGCGGGGGGGAGAGGGTCTCTGTGTGAAGTTAGTTCCAGGTCTATCATTGGTGGAGGCCAGAGTGTTCTTAGATTTTAGGTGAACTATACATCCCAGTACCTATGATTCCTACAAATCATGGTGAATTTGGGAGAAACGTATTTCTTTGTTTCAATATCAATGCACAGTCTCTCTCTCTCTCTCTCTCTCTCTCTCTCTCTCTCTCTCTCTCTCTCTCTCGGCATTACTTCAGGAACGAAGATTCAGGATGACTAAAAAGGCCAATCTGAGATGGGCAAGTCCGGTTGCAGAAAGCACAGCAGAAAGTCTCCTTGGGTGATGTTGCTTCCAAGTTGCGGTTCTTTCTGCGTTGTCGTTTCTCTTCGAGACCCGTTTGGCGTGTCTTCTCGAAAGACGCCGCAGTGCGTCTCCACGCCTCCCGATGTGAGGCCAGGGTGGACCATTGTTGGTGATCAATCTGGCCGAGCCTGAGATGTTGTTTCGGGGAGTCCTTATATCTCTTTTTGGGGGCGCCTCTCTTGTGAGTTCACCATAGAGTAGTATCTTTGGGAGGCGGTGGTCCTCCATCCTAAAGACGTGCCCTGCCCAGCGCAGCTGTGTTCTCAATAGCATGGCCTCAACGCTGGTGACCCCTGCTTGCTCAAGGACAGCAACATTCGTCACATAGTCGGGTCAGTGTATATTTGAGCGAAGACAGCGCTGATTAAAGCGTTCGAGGAGTCGTAGGTGTTGGCGATAGGTGACCCATGTTTCAGACCCATAGAGGAGGATAGACAGTACGATAGCTCTGTACACACTGATTTTGGTGCTTTGCCTCAGGTGCTTGTTGCTCCAGTCTCTTTTGTGAAGCCTTCCGAATCCACTCTACGCCTTTGCTAATCTGTGATCTCTCTCTTTGTCAATCTTGGCGTCTGAAGAGAGGATGCTTCCCAGGTTGGTGAACTGCTGAACGGACTTCAGCACAGATGTGCCTATGCTGACGTGGGGATGATGGTGTTCTTCCTGTGGTGCAGGCTGGTAGAGGACTTCCGTTTTCTTCAGGCTGACTTCCAGCCCAAACAGCTCTGCAGCTGTTTCAAAGCAGGACGTGAGGCGTTGCAGGGCTGCTTCTGAATGGGCGACAAGGGCAGCATCGTCAGCAAAAAGCAGCTCACGGACTAGATCAGTGGTTCTCAACCTTCCTAATGCCGCGACTCCTTAACCCAGTTCTTCATGTTGTGGTGACCCCCAACAATAATTTTTTTTTGTTGCAACTTCATAACTGTAATTTTACTACAGTTACGGACTGTAATGTAAATACACGATTTACTGGATGTATTTTCATTCGCTGGAGTAAATTTGGCACAAATACCCAATATGCCCAAATTTGAATGCTGGAGTTGGGGGTGGGGTGGGGGTTGATTTTGTCATTTGGGAGTCGTGGTTGCTGGGATTTATAGTTCACCTACAATTAAAGAGCATTCTGAACTCCACCAATGGTGGAATTGAACCAAACTTGGCACATAGAACTCCCATGACCAACAGAAAATACCGGAAGGATTTGGTGAGCACTGACCTTGAGTTTTGGAGTTGTAGTTCACCTACATCCAAAGAGCACTGTGGACTCAATGATGGATCTCTAGACCAAACGTGCCATGACTACGCAATATGCCCAAATGTGAATACTACGGTAGTGCAGTTTGGAGGGAAATAGACCTTGACATTTGGAGGTTGTAGTTGCTGAGATTTATAGTTCTCCTACAATCAAAGAGCCTCTTGAACCCCACCAATGATAGAATGGCCAAACTTCCCACACAGAACTTCCCATGACTAACAAAATACTGTGTTTTCTTATGGTCTTTGGCGACCCCTCTGACACCCCCTCGTGACCCCCTCAGGGGTCCCGACCCCCAGGTTGAGAAACACTGGACTAGATAGTTGAGAGTCTTAGTGCGAGCCCTCAGGCGGCTTAAGTTGAACAAGCTGCCATCAGTACGATAGCGTGTATATATGCCGCCTTCTTCTCTTGCAGTTGTCTAAGGGCAAATACCATATCTGTGGGGCTCCCATGAGCTCTGAAGCCGCACAGTATGATATAGCCGTGAATTGTCAACAGGTGCAGTAACCAGCAGTCGCCAGTGGGTGGCAATATAGCACTAAGGAAATGAAAGTCAGACATGATGTATCAAAAATATAATAATGTATTGTAATGGCTAAAAAATCACCACAGGGTGGCAGTATATCACAATTATTTATTTATTACCTCAAACTTGTATACCGCCACTCCCCGAAGGCTCGGAGCGGTTTACAACAGTTTGAGTGCCCAGCGGCACATCAAGACAACATAATACATAATACACAGGGAAGAACAAGACGGTGGGGAGAGAGGAGGGGGTGGGGTAGTGTCAACAGTGGTGCCGATCAAGGCACCACTCTGCCATCAAAGGAGGGCAGGCAGGAGCGTCCCAGCAGGAACGTCGATGCCACCGCGCCAGTGGGAAGTGGGGACCGCCAACTTCCAGCTGGGGCTCTGCGCTGAGAGGCCCGTCCCGTCAGCGCAGTGTCCTTCCTGTCCGTTGTAGAAGACCGGTGAGACCCATGGAGCATCGATCGCTTGTAGCGAGAGCTCCAAAACGTCCTAGATGAGAACGTCTTCGGGGTCGTCACTGATCTCGAAGTTGATCGCCCTTCTGTGGTCGAACCCACGAGGGGGTCAGTTCCAGGGGCCCGGTCCCGTCGGTCTCTCCAGCAGGGGGGTGGGCCATGGTCTGTGACGTCAGGTGGGCGCCTTCCTTCCGCTTCCGGCGCCGTACCCTCCTCCTCCTCTTCCGGGGGCCTCGTTCCGGGTCAGTGCTAGGAACAGAGTCTTCCGGGGGCGGGACTTCCGGGGATTGACTGCTTCCGGGTGGCCTTTCTTCATGAGGCCCCAGCACATGGGGTGGCTGGGCGTCCTCAAGGCCACCCGCCATGTTGGGTCTCACCTCCAGGAGGCTCCCCCAACTTCTTCCAGGGCGGCGGCAGGCATCCGGAGGGGGAGCCAGGACAGCCGAAATGCTGAACTCAGCTAGCCGCGAATCCGCCAGCGGCAGCAGCGGCGGGTCCACCGGGTTCGCCAGTCGACACCCCGGAACCCCGGATGGCTCCTCCATAAGGGGTGAGTGGCTGGACTGCGAGTCTAGTATTATACATTATAGAACAGGGGTGGGCAATTATTTTTTCCAAGGGGCCACACGAGAGCCAAAAATATTATGGAGGGCCGCACCTAAAGGCGGAACTACATGATAATCTACATAATTTATGTATTTATTCACTTACTATATTTACTATATATTACACATCATTAATATTAACATATTAATATATCAAGAAATATTCATATATTATTAGTATTAATATCATAATTATTATATTATAATATATATAGATATTATAATATATTGAAATTATAATGTAATATAACATTATAGAGCGGCGAGCGGGCGAGGCGAGCGAGCCTACCTGTCTGCCTGGGCCCTTAGGAGGGCCGGATAGAATCGGCCAAAGGGCCACATCCGGCCCCCGGGCCGTAGTTTCCCCACCCCTTATAGAAGGATGTCTTTGGCGTCGAGTATTTATGTCACAGTGGATAGGCAACAGAAATATAGAAGTTTAATTCCCCATCGGCCCAAAAACTCCAGTCTCTGTTCGAGTGAATAATGAAACTCTCATTCAATTCACAAGGTAAATATATAACTTTGTATTGAATTGTATTTAACAATAACTGGCAAAACATCGAAAAACAACAGCCATCACAGCTACCTTTCTAAACATCCTTTCCTCACAGAAATTAAATCCCAACTGTCACTTTGTAACGGAAATTCCTCAAGGTTCCATTTAGCAGTCTTGAGACAGCGCCATCTGGTGTCAAACATGTCACACTGCAGGTCATCTCAAACTGCGAAAATATATCTTGTGCTGACTCATGAATTGCTATTCAAAATGCAATAATCTGACACTCCTCCTTCATGAGCAACACAAGTACACACATTACTTATAATAACAATATCTTCTTACAAAATACATTTAATTTACAATTAGTCAATGCTTTTGTAAACATATCAGCCATATTCTCATCTGACTGGACATACACAGGATTAATAAAACCATCCTGTACTAACTTTCTAACATTTTGGTACCTTACCCCAATATATTTTGTTCTCTGCTTTAATCCTTCAGCATTTGATATTGCTATACAAGATTGAGAATCAGTAAATAAAGATATCTTATCTTCAAAACTTTGGAACTCGTTTACTAGAGCCTTTATCCACTCTAGTTCTGTACAACAGTCAGACAAAGCAGAAAATTCGGCTTCTGCCGTGGATAAACAAACGTGTGACTGTTTACGAGATTTCCATGTCACTTGTATCCCATTAAAACTAATTAGATACCCGGAACATGACAAGTTTTGTTCGTTGTCACCAAAACTTGCGTCTGCAAACCCCTTCATACCGCTTTCTTTTGGACAAATTTTTAGCTTTTTGTCACATGTTCCTTTCAAATATCTTAACACTCGTTTTACAGCTTGCCAATCAGTCAACGTTGGTTCATTCACTCTCCTGCTTAGTACATTAGTGGCATAGGCGATGTCAGGCCTAGTCCAATTTGCCAAATACAAGAGGCTCCCAACCACTGATCTATACAATGTTTGATTGTCAAACATTTCACCTCTATCAAGCTTTAAAAAATCTGGTACCATTGGAGTTGCTACTGTTTTACACAGAGTCAATCTTGTTCTCTCAAGTAACTCATGAATTGCTATTCAAAATGCAATAATCTGACAGGATGTACATACACAATATAGTACAAGCACATGCAAGGTAAGGACACAACTAGGTAGATATGGAAGCAATATCAATCATCTACGAATGTATACAGCTTTAGCTTTACCTTTTCCCCTGATGAAGCCCAGGTATTGGGGGAAACGGAATATGGCCTAGCACCTCATTACCGTTGGGAAGAACCAGGCCCATCCACTCTGGTGGGAGCGTTGGGGTCCCCCTTGACCCCCCGAGGCAAGCGGGACGTTACTTAACCCCTTACTTACTTACCTACGCCTTGCCGTTACCCACGGCCCCCTTAAAGCACGGCGCGTCTGCATCACCTTTATTATTATTTACTGTGCAGTTTGCTACCAGTCACGCTACCTTTCTGAACATATTGAATACAATTATATGTTTATTTCATTGTTACATTGCGAATATCGCTAAAAAAAAACCCACTCTCGGCGGCTTCACGATACTTCTGGGGTTCCCCCCAGCCGGGATCTCGCGATACTTGGATGTCCCGCGGCGACAACTAGCCCTGAACATCCCATACGTCATTAGGAAGAGCCATCCACTGTAAGGAATCCCCGCATCCTGGAGAGGTCTTAATTCCGGCAATAACAGTATAGAATATTGACATTTCTGAGATACCTCGGCGAAGCACGTTCCGCCTGTGGACACACCCGGTCTCACATAGACCGACGTGGAATATCACGTCTGGCTGTCATGTTGTGGGTGTGGTGTTTGTAAAGTGGAGGATTGGTGGTGTGTGGGTGGGATGGTGCTTGGAGAAGAGTTTGTGGTGTTGAGTGTGTAGTTTATTGTTGTGAGTGTACAATGGTAGTGTGGTGTGGATGTACGGTGTGTATGTGGGGTGTGTTAGTTGGTTGTACTGTGCTGGTTTCTGTTTAGCAGTGGTATGTATGCGTTGTGTGTGTTGTGTGTGAGTTGTGTTGTGGGTCTGTAGAGGTAGGCATCGTGAGTTGTGTGGCTGTCATGTTGTGGGTGTGGTGTGTAGGTGGGATGGTGCTGGAAAAGCACTATCTATCAGAACTTCAGTTCCAAACTCCGACTGCCACTAAGAACCTGCTCCCTCCTAGAGCGTGGTCTTGACAGTTTAATCCACAAACACCAACTGACTAAATTCAATTCACTCAGCATTCAAACCTAGCCTTGGCTGGCTCCGCCCACCGTTACTATGGGAATTCAACCTCCCAGCATTTTGTGTGGGCCGATGTTGGCCAATGGGATTCGCTGGCGGCCGCAGAGGACGCTGGGAAATGTAGTTTTTTTTGTATCGTTGTTTTGGGGGCCTTCTAGGTTTTTTGGGAGGGGGCGTTTCTTTGCTTAAAACCTTCCTTGCCTGAGGCCGATTTTTGTTGCCAAGTTTGGTGTCTCTGCCTTGGATGGTTTCTCTGTCTATGGCAGTCGTTCGATGACGGGTCCTCCTTTATATATAGAGAGATAGAGATGTACATCCTTCTATAATGTATAATACTGGATTTTGATATACTGCCACCCTGTGGTGATTTTTTAGCCAAATGGCAGTCCTGGTATGCGGCAGGGACTGGCTTGTTCAGGAGACTCTCCTCTACAGTCCCATTTTGGTGGGAAGCCTTAGGATTCCTACAAAGGTTGAATGAAAAGTAATGCCTCCGTCTTCGTAACTCCTCAACAGGTGGCAGTCCTGGTATGCGGCAGGGACTGGCTTGTTCAGGAGACTCTCCTTTCCAGTTCCATTGTGGTGGGAAGCCTTAGGATTCCTACGAGGGTTGAATGAAAAGTAATGCCTCCACCTTCGTAACTCCCCAACAGACGGCAGTCCTGGTACGCGGCAGGGACTGGCTTGTTCAGTAGACTCTCCTCTACAGTTTCCATTTTGGTGGTAAAGCCTTAGAATTCCTATGAGAGTTGAATGAAAAGTAATGCCTCCGTCTTCGTAACTCCTCAACAGACGGCAGTCCTGGTACGCGGCAGGGACTGGCTTGTTCAGTAGACTCTCCTCTACAGTTCCATTTTGGCGGGAAGTCTTAGGGTTCCTACAAGGGTTGAATGAAAAGTAATGCCTCCACCTTCGTAACTCCCCAACAGACGGCAGTCCTGGTACGCGGCAGGTACTGGCTTCTTCAGTAGACTCTCCTCTACAGTCCCATTTTGGTGGGAAGCCTTAGGATTCCTACAAAGGTTGAATGAAAAGTAATGCCTCCGTCTTCGTAACTCCTCAACAGACGGCAGTCCTGGTACGCGGCAGGGACTGGCTTGTTCAGTAGACTCTCCTCTACAGTTCCATTTTGGCGGGAAGCCTTAGGATTCCTACAAGGGTTGAATGAAAAGTAATGCCTCCACCTTCGTAACTCCCCAACAGACGGCAGTCCTGGTACGCGGCAGGGACTGGCTTGTTCAGTAGACTCTCCTCTACAGTTCCATTTTGGTGGTAAAGCCTTAGAATTCCTATGAGAGTTGAATGAAAAGTAATGCCTCCGTCTTCGTAACTCCTCAACAGACGGCAGTCCTGGTACGCGGCAGGGACTGGCTTGTTCAGTAGACTCTCCTCTACAGTTCCATTTTGGCGGGAAGCCTTAGTATTCCTATGAGGGTTGAATGAAAAGTAATGCCTCCGTCTTCGTAACTCAACAGATGGTAGTACTGGTACGCGGCAGGTGCTGGCTTGCTCAGTAGACTCTCTTCTACAGTTCCATTTTGGCGGGAAGCCTTAGGATTCCTATGAGGGTTGAATGAAAACTAATGCCTCCCCCTTCATAACTCAACAGATGGCCGTACTGGTACGTGGCAGGTACCATCCAGTAACGGCTTCAAAGCACTGATGGAAATTATCGGGCATGTATTCGGGCCGGCCCTCTATCCTCAGAATGACCAATGGAGTGACCACCACCTCTTTTAAACCCCCTGGAAACGCTCCTTGCTCAAGGGAGGTATTGATTATGTTCAACAGAGGGTCACGCAACCCCTCCATGGACTACACATCCCAGCAATTACAAAAGGGGGGAAAGAATCTACCATTTGTCAAAATATATAATCCCGTGCCATCATTTTCAATTTTTGGTCAAATATCTTAAATTAGGATAATATTATTATTACAATAAATAAATAAATACAATTTTAAAAGCGTAATAAACTGCAGCACACAAGTGGGGTTTTTTTAATTATTGGGCGGAAAACGCCATCTGGAAAAAAAAGAAAAATGTATTAAAATCAAGCATTAAAATAAATTTAAATAAATAGATAAAGTGCTTCTGACTCTGTGGAGTTTGCATGGCCCCACCCACTGCCTCTACTATTATCATTCATTATTATATGAATATTATTATTCAGTTGGATGGGACCCCCAAAAGTCTTCCAGTCCCGCCCCATTCTGACAGGGGGGGAGATGGAATTACTCTTATGACCCATTATCTATTATTATTAAGTCAGAAGGGACCCCCAAAGGCCATCCAGTCCCACCCTTTTCTGCCAAGCTGGAAAATGGAATGACTATATTATTCTTATTATCTAGCATTACTATTATATTATCCATTATCATTTATAATTATCATCATTATTAGTAGTAGTATTGTATTTTATTATTATTAGACATATAGTAGTTGGAAGGGACCCCCAAAGGCCATCCAGTCCCACCCCATTCTGCCAAGGAGGAAGATGGACTTACAATATTATTATTTTAATGTATTATTATTGCTACTACTATTGGACTCATAGTGTTGGAAGGGACCCCAAAGGCAGGCCACGGCCTAGGGGCGCTGCCATGGGGAGGGCGCCAGATCCGGACCCCCCAAATTAAAATAAATAAATAAGAAAAGGTCGATTTTTGGGCGCTTCTGCGGCTGCGCGCATAGCGCCATAGGCCCCTAGGCCCTGTGACATGGCTCCCCTCCGCTCTGCCTCTTGCTCGCCAAGGGCCGGACCTAGGTAGTTTTAAATGGTAAGCGAACAGTATTTTGGCGCCCCCAACCAATCACTGATATATAGCCCCACCCCCAGCTCCGCCCCGGCTCCACCCCCACCCCGCCCCCTCGCCGGCAGGGAGGAGGAAAGCCCCACCCCCAGCTCCGCCCCGGCTCCACCCTCAACCCGCCCCCTCGCCGGCAGGGAGGAGGAAAGCCCCCACCCCAGCTCCGCCCTGGCTCCACCCCCCACCCGCCCCTCGCCGCAGGGGAGGGAGGAAGCCCACCCCAGCTCCGCCCGGCTCCACCCCACCCCCCCCTCGCCGGCAGGGAGGAAAGCCACACCCCCAGCTCCGCCCGGCTCCACCCCCCACCCCGCCCCTCGCGGGAGGGGAAAGCCCCACCCCAGCTCCGCCCGGCTCCACCCCACCGCCCCTCCCGCCAGGGAGGGGAGGAGGGAGCCCCACCCCAGCTCCGCCAGGGCTCACCCCCTCCACCCCGCCCCTGCCCCCTGGCAGGAGGGAGGAAAGCCCCACCCCCAGCTCCGCCTGGCTCCACCCCCACCCTGCCCTCGGCGTGAGGAGCAGGGAGGAGGAGCCCCACCCCAGCTCCGCCCCGGCTCCACCCCCACCCCGCCCCTCGGCCGGCAGGGGAGGAGGAAAGCTCCACCCCCAGCTCCTCCCCAGCTCCACCCCCACCCCGCCCCTCGGCAGGGAGGAGGAAAGCCCCCACCCCAGCTCCGCCCTGGCTCCACCCCCCCGCCGCCCCGCCGGCAGGGAGGAGGAAAGCCCCACCCCAGCTCCGCCCCACGGCTCCTCCACCCCCACTGCCCTGCCGGCCACCCGTTCGGGGAGGAGGAGGAAGCCCCACCCAGCTCCGCCCTGGCTCCACCCCCCACCCCGCCCTCGCCGGCAGGGAGGAGGAGCCCCACCCCCAGCTCCGCCCCCGCTCCACCCCCACCCCCCCTCTCGCCGGGGAGGAGGAAAGCCCCACCCCCAGCTCCGCCCTGGCTCCACCCCCACCCCGCCTCGCCGGCAGGGAGGAGGAAAGCCCCACCCCCAGCTCCGCCCCCGCTCCACCCCCACCCCGCCCCCTCGCCGGCAGAGAGGAGGACCGCCCCACCCCCAGCTCCGCCCGGGCTCCACCCCCACCCCGCCCTCTCGCCGGCAGAGAGGAGGAAAGCCCCACCCCAGCTCCGCCCCGGCTCCACCCCCACCCCGCCCCCTCGCCGGCAGGGAGGAGGAAAGCCCCACCCCCAGCTCCGCCCGGGCTCCACCCCCACCCGCGCCCTCGCCGGCAGGGAGGAGGAAAGCCCCACCCCAGCTCCCGCCCCTCGGCTCCACCCCACCCCCCCTCTCGCCGGCAGAGGGAGGAAAGCCCCACCCCAGCTCCGCCCGGCTCCACCCCACCCCGCCCCCTCGGGAGGGAGGAAAGCTCCACCCCCAGCTCCACCCCAGCTCCACCCCCACCCCGCCCCTCGCCGGCAGGGAGGAGGAAAGCTCCACCCCAGCTCCGTTCGGCTCCACCCCACCGCCCCCTCGCCGGCAGGGAGGAGGAAAGCTCCACCCCAGCTCCGCCCAGCTCCACCCCCACCCCGCCCTCGCCGGCAGGGAGAGGGAGCCCCACCCCCAGCTCCGCGCCTCGGCCCACCCCCCCCGCCCCCCCGGCAGGGAGGAGGAAAGCTCCACCCCCAGCTCCGTTCCGGCTCCACCCCCACCCGCCCCCTCGCCGGCAGGGAGGAGGAAAGCCCCACCCCCAGCTCCGCCCGGCTCCACCCCCACCCTGCCCCTCGCCGGCAGAGAGGAGGAAAGCCCCACCCCAGCTCCGCCCTGGCTCCACCCCCACCCCGCCCCCCCCCCCAGCAGGGGAGGAGGAAAGCCCCACCCCAGCTCCGCCCCGGCTCCACCCCACCCCCCCCGGCAGGGAGGAGGAAAGCCCCACCCCCCAGCTCCGCCTGGCTCCACCCCCCACCGCCCCTCGCCGGCAGGGAGGAGGAGAGCCCCACCCCCAGCTCCGACTGGCTCCACCCCCCACCCCGCCCCCCGGCAGGGAGGAGGAAAGCCCTACCCCCAGCTCCGCCCGGCTCCACCCCCCACGCCCCTCGCCGGGCAGGAGGAGGAAAGCCCCACCCCCAGCTCCGCCCCGGCTCCACCCCCACCCTGCCCCCTCGCCGGCAGGGAGGAGGAAAGCCCCACCCCCAGCTCCGCCTCCTGCCCACCCCCCACCCCGCCCCTCGCCGGGCAGGGGAGGAGGAGAGCCCCACCCCCAGCTCCGCCCGGCTCCACCCCACCGCCCCTCGCCAGCAGGGAGGAGGAAAGCCCCACCCCCAGCTCCGCCCTCTGCTCCACCCCCACCCCGCCCCCCCGCCGGCAGGGAGGAGGAAAGCTCCACCCCCCGCTCCGCCCCGGCTCCACCCCCACCCCGCCCCCTCGTCAGCAGGGAGGAGGAAAGCCCCACCCCCAGCTCCGCCCCGGCCCCCCCCCCCCCCCCCCCCCTCGCCGGCAGGGAGGAGGAAAGCCCCACCCCCAGCTCCGCCCCGCTCCACCCCCACCGCGCCCCGCCGGCAGGGGAGGAGGAAAGCCCCACCCCAGCTCCGCCCCTGGCTCCACCCCCACCGCCCGCCCCGCCGGCCGGGGAGGAGGAAAGCCCCACCCCAGCTCCGCCCCGGCTCCACCCCCACCCCGCCCCCTCGCCGGCAGGGAGGAGGAAAGCCCCACCCCCAGCTCCGCCCCGGCTCCACCCCCACCCCGCCCCCTCGCCGCTCCACCCCCCACCCCCCCTCGCGGCAGGGAGGAGGCCACCCCCAGCTCCGCCCCGGCTCCACCCCCACCCCGCCCCCTCGGCAGGGAGGAGGAAAGCCCCACCCCCAGCTCCGCCCCGGCTCCACCCCCACCCCGCCCCCTCGCCGGCAGGGAGGAGGAAAGCCCCACCCCCAGCTCCGCCCCGGCTCCACCCCCACCCCGCCCCCTCGCCGGCAGGGAGGAGGAAAGCCCCACCCCCAGCTCCGCCCCCCGGCTCCACCCCCCACCGCCCCCTCGTCGGCAGGGAGGAGGAAAGCCCCACCCCAGCTCCGCCCTGGCTCCACCCCACCCCCCCCTCGTCAGCAGGGAGGAGGAAAGCCCCACCCCAGCTCCGCCCGGCTACACCCCACCCCGCCCCGTCCGGCAGGGAGGAGGAAAGCCCCACCCCAGCTCCGCCCGGGTCCACCCCACCCCGCCCTCACCGGCAGGGAGGAGGAAAGCCCCACCCCAGCTCTGCCCTGGCTCCACCCTGCCCCCATCCCGCCCCCTGGCCGGCGAAGAGGAAAAGCTCCACTCTGGGGCCTCCCACGGCTCCTCCCTCCTCCTAAAGCCACCATGCCAGCAAGGAGGCGGGGGCGGAGCTGGGGCGGGGCGGGGGAGGGGCAGAACCTTGGAGTGAGCAAAGGGGGACTGTCACCAGATAAGACTTTATTTTTTATTATTATTTTTTTTAAAATTGATTTTAAAAAAAACTTTCGGGGGGGGTCCGGACCTGCTGCCCCCCCCATGGGTGCTGCCCTATGCCTTGGCCTAGGGTAGCCTTATGGGTCATCCGGGGCCTGACGAGTGGGGGCAAGGGAGACGGAAAGGCGGGAGCGCCTCTGCCCCTTCTCTCTCGCCCAAGGCATCCTCGGTGGGGGCGGGGGGGGGAAGGGTGCGCAGGGCGCAGGATGAGGGCAAGGCAGGGAGAAGGGAAAGGCGCGCGCCTCTGCCTCTTCCTCTCTCACCCTGCGCGAGCCTTCCTCCCACCCTGCCGACACCCCTGGGGGCGTGGCGCCCGGCCCTGGATGCGCCCTTTGGCCACGTGGCGCCCTGAGGCAGACACTTAATTTGCCTCCGCTAAGATCCGCCCCTGCGGTTTTCGCCACCGCCGTGCTTGTGTTTGGGGCATCGGGCGAGCAGGGCGGCAGCGGGGGAAGCCACGTGAGGGGCGGACTCCAGCGGCGCCTTTCCTCACACTGTCTCCCTCCTCCCTTCACTGATGGGAGGAGGGGCGGAGCCGCTGCCGGCGAGAAGAAGGCGCCGCCGGAAGTCCCACCCCTAGGGCGACTCGCGCGGCTTTCCCTGCCGCTGCCCAGCTCCCACCGGCGCCCCTCCTCCCTTCTTCACTGAAGGGAACGAGTGGCGCCCACACTGCGGGAGCGGGCGGCGCGTGGTGCCACGCCGCCTCTAGGGCGGCGGGACTTCCTCACCCCTTCCTTCAGGCCCGGAAATGCCGCCCTCAAAATCACCGCCCGAGGCCAGGCCTCGGATGGCCCATGGGTAA
>JARBWK010001905.1:2500-16851 GCA_030556195.1 Anolis apletophallus | reverse complement strand
TACTCTATTATTATGACATTTATTGTTTAAATCTATTATCATTAAATTTACTTTACTTTATTATTACGTTTATTATTCTACTTATTATTATTCCATTTACTATTTTACTCCATTATTATTCCATTTATTATTTTACTCTATTATTATTACATTTATCGTTTAAATCTATTATCATTAAATTTACTTTACTTTATTATTCTTACATTTATTATTTTTCTCTATTTATTATTATTACGTTTACTATTTTACTCCATCATTATTCCATTTATTATTTTTCTCTATTTATTATTGTTGTTACATTTACTATTTTACTCTATTACATTTATTTTATTCTCATTATTGTTATTACATTTATTATTTTACTCTTTATTATTGTCACATTGATTATTTTACTTTATCGTTACATTTATTATTTTGTTCTATTTATTATCGTTATTACACTTTTTAGTTTAGTCTGTTTATTATTACATTTATTATTTTACTCTATGATTATTGTTATTACATTTATTATTTTACTCTATTATATTTATTATTTTACTCTGTTATTATTACATTTATCATTTAAATCTATTATCATTAAATTTACTTTACTTTATTATTATTACATTTATCATTTTACTCTAATACTCTTATTCCATTTATTATTTTACTCTATTATTTATTATTTATTACATTTACTCTATTATTATTACATGTATTGTTTAAATCTATTATCATTAAATTTACTTTGTTTATTATTCCATTTATTATTTATTATTTTACTCTATTATTGTTGTTACATTTACTATTTTACTCTATTACATTTACTTTATTCTCATTATTGTTATTATTATTATTATTTCACATTTGTCTGTCGCCCCCCACCGGCTCGGGGCGACTTACAACAGTTATTACATTGATTGAGTATATATGGTATCTTAAAATCATTACTTCCTCCATAGAGTTATGCTGGAAGACGCACAAATGTCTATTTTTCTAGCTCCCGTCAGTTCAAGACTGGGATCAACTTCCAGCTGCAGTTGTCCATAGAGTCACATGAGGAATTCTAGAGAGAATAGATCAATCAATTCCGTAAATATTAAAATTGCGAAATTTGCAGGCATCCTCCGAGGTTGTGAGTCTGTTGGAGTTACAAGTGGGACTACCTAGGATTCGCGGCTCAAAAGTGTTTTCCCCTATCACTTCCGAGATCGTATTGCTGCCTTCTCGCTCTCATGATGGCAATTCTAATGCTATTAATATAATATAATGTAATGTAATATATTATATATGCATATAATATTTAGAATATTATAATGTATAATATTATATTTATATTATAATATATTTAGAATATTATAATGTAATACAGTATAATACTTCTACTACCGTGTTTCCCCGAAAGTATGACACCCCCGATTGTAAGACGTATCGGGGTGTCAGAAAGGCTCGGCTAACGTAGCCGTACCCGAAAAATAAGACGCACCCCGGCCGCCGCGTCACTCGATCCCGCCTCCTCCTCCCGCCCTCCCCGCGGCCTCCTCTTCGAGGAACGGAAGAGAGCGCAGAGGGGCTCTCTAAACCGCCCCTCTTCCTTTCCCCAAAGAAGGGGGCTGCAAGGAGACCGATCGCGCGATTTCCCTGCAGCCCCTCTTGAGGAAGAAAGGCGGCTGAGAGCCCTCTGCCGCCTTTCTTCCGTTCCCCAAAGAGCTGCAAAAAAAGTGCAGTTTCCCTGCAGCCTCCTCTTCGGGAACGGAAGAAGGCGGCTGAGCCCTCTGCCGCCTTTCTTCCGTTCCCAAAGAGGCTGCAGGAAACTGCGCGATCGGTCTCCTTGCAGCCCCCTCTTCGGGAAAGGAAGAGAGCGGCTTGGGAGAGCCCCTCTGCCGCCTTTCTTCCGTTCCCCAAAGAGGGGCTGCAGGAAACCGCGATCGGTCTCCTTGCAGCCCCTCTTCGGGAAAGGAAGAGGCGGCTTGGGAGAGCTCTCTGCAGCCTTTCTTCCGTTCCCGAAGAGGAGGCTGCAGGAAACTGATCGCTCTCTCTGCAGCCCCTCTTCGGGAACGGAAGAGAGGCGGCTGAGTTCTCTCCTCAGCCGCCTCTCTTCCGATCCAGAAGAGGCGACCAGGAGGGCGGCGGCGGCGGAGGCGGGACCGAGTGGCAGCGGCGGCCGAGTGCACGGCTTTACCGTCACCAATGTAAGCCGTACCCCGAAAGTAAGGCGTACTGGGACTTTTCGGGGGGAAAAGAAAATAAGACGCTGTCTTACTTTCGGGGAAAGACGGTACTAATAATATGATATTATATTTATATATATTTATATTACATGTAATATTACTAATAATATTACAGTATAACGGTATAGTACAATATAGTAATATATAATACTGATATTGTACTATGCTAATAATATATTGTGTGCATGTGTGTGTATGTATATATATATGTATGTATGTATGTATATCTTTTAAGCTGCTCTAAGTCCCCTTCGGGGTAAGAAGGGCGGCATATAAACGTAGTAAATAAATGAATACATTCTCCTTTCTCCTGCAGAATGTTAGTGTTGTGGAGCAAGAGAAGATTGACAAGCTGCTGCTGGAGATGGACGGGTCTGAGAACAAATGTAAGTCAACGAGCAATCAAATACACGCCGTTTCGGTTATTTATTTATTTATTTTTGTATCAAAGCATTGCATAAATTAGTATAAAATAGAAGGCTCGCAGGCGGCTATATATCTTTTGACCAAAACGGGCAACAGCGTTGTCTGTAGCCTCCAACAATTCCTCCTCTGTGCGTGAGGCAGGGCACAGTCGACAAGCACACAAAGTCAGAAAGATCTACCGAGAGAGAAGCAGGGATGGGCAGGGGAGGGGGCGGGGCTTGGCACGGCCTGGCTCCGCCCCCCTCTGGCTTTAGCGCTACCACAGCTTCTCCAGGCTAGAGGAGGTAGTGCCAAGCCAGTGGTGGCATAGCTAGCCACCACTGGCTTGGCACTACCCTCTCAAGGCTGAAGAAGCTGTGGTAGAGCTGTAGCTGGGGGAGGGGCGGGCCTTGGTGCGGCCTGGCTCCGCCCCTCCCCCTCTGGCTTTAGCGCTACCACAGCTTCTCCAGGCTAGAGGAAGGGTAGTGCCCAGCCCGTGGTGGCATAGCTAGCCCCTACTGGCGTGGCACTACCCCTCAAGGCTGAAGAAGCTGTGGTAGAGCTGTAGCTGGGGAGGGGCGGGGCTTGGCATGGCCTGGCTCCGCCCCTCTGGCTTAACTCTACCACAGCTTCTCCAGGCTTGAGAAGGGTAGTGCCAAGCCAGTGGTGGCATAGCTAGCCACCACTGGCTTGGCACTACCCCCCTCAAGGCTGAAGAAGCTGTGGTAGAGCTGTAGCTGGGGAGGGGGCGGGGCTTGGTGCGGCCTGGCTCCCCCCTCCCCCCTCTGGCTTTAGCGCTACCACAGCTTCTCCAGGCTAGAGGAGGGTAGTGCCAAGCCTTGCCAAGCCAGTGGTGGCATAGCTAGCCACTACTGGCTTGGCACTACCCCTCAAGGCTGAAGAAGCTGTGGTAGAGCTAGCTGGGGGAGGGGGCGGGGCTTGGCATGGCCTGACTCCGCCCCTCAGGCTTTAGCGCTACCACAGCTTCTCAGGCTTGGGAGGGTAGTGCCAAGCCAGTGGTGGCATAGCTAGCCACTACTGGCTTGGCACTACCCCCTCAAGGCTGAAGAAGCTGTGGTAGAGCTGTAGCTGGGGGAGGGGCGGGGCTTGGTGCGGCCTGGCTCCGCCCCCTCCCCCTCTGGCTTTAGCTCTAACACAGCTTCTTCAGGCTTAAGGAGGTAGTGCCAAGCCAGTGGTGGCATAGCTAGCCACTACTGGCTTGGCACTACCCTCCTCAAGGCTGAAAAAGCTGTGGTAGAGCTGGAGCTGGGGGAGGAGGCGGGGCTTGGTGCGGCCTGGCTCTGTCCCTCCCCTCTGGCTTTAGCGCTACCACAGCTTCTTAAGGCTTAGGAGGGTAGTGCCACGCCAGTGGTGGCATAGCTAGCCACTACTGGCTTGGCACTACCCTCCTCAAGCCTGGAGAAGCTGTGGTAGTGCTTAGGAGGGGCGGGGCTTGGCACGGCATGGCTCCGCCCCTCCCCCTCTGGCTTTAGCTACCACAGCTTCTCAGGCTTGAGGAGGGGTAGTGCCAAGCCAGTGGTGGCATAGATAGCCACTACTGGCTTGGCACTACCCTCCTCAAGGCTGACAGCTGTGGTAGAGCTGAAGCTGGGGGGGGGGCGGGGGTTGGTGCAGTGTGGCTCCGCCCCCTCTAGAAGGGCCCCATCTGGCTCTGGTCGACCTCCTTCGGACCTGGGATCAACCAGTCGATCGCGATCGACTTCCTGGGCACCCTTGTTTTAGGTTGTGCCATTTTGCCAGGTTGTCTTTTGATCTGCCCACTCCGGCTCTGAGTCTATTCAGGGACTTCCAAGTTGCCCATTCTTGGTTTGCCCCTGGAGGAAGACCCTCTCTCATGGAGGGCCATCCAGTTGGGATTTCCTGGTTCAGCTGCCCATAGGGATAGTTCTCATAAAGCTTTCACTTGACTTGAGTCTACTGGGAGGAGGCTGGTAGCCATATAGTGAGTGGTTTTCACAATGTTCGACCTTATTCCCCTCACATTTAGCAGCACCGGGAATGTGGCGCAGCTGGCTAAGTACAACAGAACAAAACGGGGGGACGGGGGACGGGACGGGATGGGGACAGAGACAGACACGACGACACTTTACCCAAATAGAAACACAAAGCAAAACATGAGGAAAGACTAATGTATGAAGTAACCACGTAATAACATCAATAAGTCTATGTATCGACTGCTAAGGAGTAACGTTATACAATAGATGAATGAGTTTTTGTACACCATAAATATAGTGTAAAAGTTTGGCCCCTAACTTACACTACACACAGTAGGGACATTACCAACATTGTTATGAAGTATTGGTCACTGGTGTCCAAAATTGAAGGCTTCTCATCACCACCACTGGTAGCCTACAAGAGAACAAGAAGTATTGGAGATTTACTTATTCATACCGATCACTCTGTTAGGACTCCAGTTAGCTCCTTCACCCCAGGGTCCAAACAATGTGGGCACTGCAGCGTGTGCCCTCAAATGTGCACAGATAGAGTAGTATACAATCCCAATTCTTCAAAAAGATTTGACATCTATCACTTCACCTGTGCCTCTACCCATGTGGTCTACTGTCTGACCTTCCCCTGTGGGCACCTTTACATAGGCCAGACCAGTCGATGTTTAAGAACAAGAATGGTCGAGCATAGATCCAAAATCCGCAGTCGATACATAGACTTATTGATGTTATTACGTGGTTACTTCATACATTAGTCTTTCCTCGTGTTTTGCTTCTTGCAGCTGGCTAAGTGTCAGCTGCATAAGATCTCTCTGACCAATAGGTCATGAGTTTGAGGCCTGCCCGGGTCAAGGCGGGTGCTCGACCTTAAGTGTAGCCTGCTGTTGACCTTTGCAGCCCGAAAGACAATTGCATCTGTCAAGTAGGTGATAAAGGTACCATATTAAGTGGGGAGGCAAATTTTGACTGAATTATGAGGCCATTAAAGAACTCCAGGAACGCTGAGGAATGTGGAAGGAACAACAAGGAACACTGAGAGATGAGGAGTGTGTCAGCTCCTCCTGGTGGCCAGAGTTTGCCTCTGTTCGTTTATATGTGTACTGTGTGTACTATGTACAGTGTGTACTGTGTACTGTGGAAACTGCAGGGATTGTCTGCTAAGTATGTGTACCTGTAATCCGCTCTGAGTCCCCTTCGGGGTGAGAAGAGCGGAATATAAATAAAGTAAATAATAAATCTATGTATGTAATAAAAGCCAGTGTTTGCGGCAAGAGGTGCGGAGGAATATGTGGCAGCGTTTTGATTGGTTGCCACTGTTGTCAAGTAAATGGCATTTCCGCATATATTATTTTTTGCAGCCAAGTTTGGAGCGAACGCGATCTTGGGCGTCTCCCTGGCCGTGTGCAAGGCTGGTGCCTCCGAGAAGGGTGTCCCTTTGTACCGACACATTGCCGACCTCGCCGGCAACAAGGAGGTCATTCTGCCCGTCCCGGTAAGTTTCCTTTGCGGAGCTGTAGCTGAGGCGAGGTGTTCTGTGTACATGCGTCCAAAATTATATGCTGGAAAACACTTTGTCTTCACAATTCAAATGGTTTATTTTCTTTCAATCTTCAAAAATTATTTATAAAGTGGATAGTGGAATGTAGATCGTCTCAGACATCAATTCATTGGCATATCTATCCTTCACAAAACATATACTGTATATTCCTGATTTCCTGCTGTAACATCATCATCATTATAAATCCGGATAAAAGCCAATATTAGGTCGACGGTCTATAAGGCCCTGCCGTTTCGCCGTTTCCGGCTTCTTCGGGACCTGTCATATAATAATCCACTGCACAAATCCACTGGTCCGATATCCAAAAACATCAAATGTATATATATATGTGTGTGTGTGTGTGTGTGTGTGTGTGGACGCAGCCACTATTCCATGCGGTCGGACCAGTGCAGTGGATTATTATATTATATACCAGGTCCCAAAGAAGCCGGAAACGGCGAAACGGCAGGGCCTTATAGACCGTCAAAAAGGTCCGACCGCATGGAATAGTGGCTGCGTCCACATATATATATATATACATTTGATGTTTTTGGATATCGGACCAGTGGATTTGTGCAGTGGATTATTATATGACAGGTCCCGAAGAAGCCGGAAACAGCGAAACGGCAGGGCCTTATAGACCGTCGACCTATTATTGGCTTTTATCCGGATTTATAATGATGATGATGTTACAGCAGGAAATCAGGAATATATATGTTTTGTGAAGGATAGATATGCCAATGAATTGATGTCTGAGACGATCTGCATTCCACTATCCACTTTATAAATAATTTTTGAAGATCGAAAGAAAATAAACCATTTGAATTGTGAAGACAAAGTGTTTTCCCGCATTTAATTTTGGATACAGTTGTGCTGAAGAACACCCCGTTCTATTATTTTGTTCCGTGTACATGCACCAGAGCTCTAGACCAGCGGGTCGCGACCCCCAAAGGTGTCACGGGACCATTTTCCAGGGGTTGTGAAGCCACGCCCCCGCCCTCTCAAAATGGCTGCCAGCTTGTGTACAAGCCAAACAGCCAGGTGCTCCTGGTTGGCTCCTCCTCCTCTTCCTGCAGGGAGGCAGGACGAGGAACTTGGAGGCAAAGGCGCGCAGGGAGAAACACGCCGCTTGCCTATCGCCCCACCAGCTTTGGAGGGGGCGAAGGGCAAGCTCACAGGTTCCCCGCATGGCCGTGGCCATACGGGGGTCCTTTGCCACCCCGGCATTGGCAAGTACACAGGGAACAGGTCCTGGGAGCACACGTCCACCGGCCCCTGGGCATGTGCTCCCAGCCCTCTTTCCCTCGTGCGCTTGCCAATGAAGTTATGACGTAGCAACAAAAATATTGTTGGGGGTCACCACAACATGAGGGACTGTATTTAGGGGTCACGGCATTAGAAAGGTTGAGAACCACTGCTCTAGACCTCTCCAGTGTCCAGCTGAGGCCGCTATGTTTCAGTGATACATTACCATTCTAGGAAATGAGGTGATCCTGTGCTTATTTATTTATTTATCCATCAGGAGCAAACCAAGGGTACAGTTGTAATGTATTTTTTAAAAAACACAAAGTTTGCAAAGTTGGCATTCTATTAAATGTCCTTTGACCAGTAGCTGGCCACTTGGAGTGCCTCTGGTGTTGCTGTAAGAAAGTCCTCCATTGTGCATGTGGCAGGGCTCAGGCTGCATTGTAGTCAATGGTCTGTGGTTTGCTCTTCTCGCAAGTCGCGGACTCCACTTTTCGTAAGGCATCTCGTGGTGCCAGAGCGTAGCCTGTTCAGCACCTTCCAAGTCGCCCAATCTTCTGTGTGCCTAGGAGGGAGGTTCTCATTCGTTATCAGCCACTGATTGAGGTTACAGGTTTTAGCCTGCCACTTTTGGACTCTTGCTTGTTGAGGTGTTCCTTTGAGCAGGGCTGTCCAACTGGCAGCCCGGGGGCCATATATGCCCCCTCCAGCCCCTTCCCTATGCCCCTCTAAGCTTTTAAATAAAAAATAAAAATAGAATTTTTTTAAAAAAAAAAAAAAAAAAAAGTGCAATGCGCGGGTTTTGCCCGCTTTGGGAGGGCGGGGCCCCGTGGCTCCTCCCTCTCCCAAAGCGTCACGCCATTTTGGGCGAGGGGCGGAGCCACGGGGGCCTCCTCCTCACGGCTGCCCTCTCCCCCAAAGTGTCACAACAGCTGTTGCGACGCTTTGGGCGAGGGGTGGAGCCGCGGAAGGCTCCTCGCGACCGCCCCTCCCCAAAGTGTCACAACAGCTGTTGCGATGCTTTGGGCGAGGGGGTGGAGCCGCGGAAGGCTCCTCGCCCTCTCCCCAAAGCATCCCAACAGCTGTTGTGACGCTTTGGGCGAGGGGGCGGAGCCGCGGAAGGCTCCTCGCGGCTTCGCCCTCTCCCCCAAAGCGTCACAACAGCTGTTGGGATGCTTTGGGCGAGGGGGCGGAGCCGTGGAAGGCTCCTCGCGGCTTCGCCCTCTCCCCCAAAGCGTCACAACAGCTGTTGTGACACTTTGGGTGAGGGAGCGGAGCTGCGGAAGGCTCCTCGCAGTTTCGTCCTCTCCCCCCAAGCGTCACAACAGCTGTTGTGATGCTTTGGCCAGGGGCGGAGCCGCGGAAGGCTCCCGTGGCTTCTCCTTCTCTCCAAAGCGTCACAACAGCCTCGGAAGCGGGCGAAATCGCCCGCTTCCAAGGCTATTGTGACGCTTTGGGAGAGGGGGCGGAGCCGCGTGGCCGGGGGCGTGGCCGGGTGGCCCCCAGGTGATCACTCACCAGAAGTCCGGCCCTTGCGCCGACAGAAGTTGGACAGCCCTGCTGCTGCTTTTTAAAAAAGCAAGTCAAAAAGATCTAACTTCCACGTGACGCACCATCCGCGCACCGCTCCTCCCTCTCCGGAGGCCCCGCCAGCTCCTCCCGCGTGGCATTGCGGGAACGAGGGAGCGAGGCGGGCCTCCGGAGGCCCCACCTCGCCCTCTGTCGTTCCCCGTTGCCGGCTCCTCCCGCTTTGCATTGCGGGAACGAGAGAGCGCAAGCGCGGCCTCCTCCGGGCCTCCGCCTCACACTCCCTCGTTCCTGCTGCCAGCTCCTCCTGCGGGGCATTGCGGGAATGAGGGAGCGTGGGGCGGGGCCTCCGGAGGCCCCACATTGCGCGCCCTCGTTCCGCTGCCAGCTCTTCCTCCTTCTTGCAATGCCCCACGGGAGGAGCGCCATGTGGAAGGTGCACGAGCGCAAGGTGCCCCGCGCTCAGGGCAGAAGTGCCCCATCCGGTTGCGATTGACCTCCATTAGACCGCCGATCGACTGGTCAATCGCGATTGACTTCTTGAGGGAGCCCCGGGTCAGACAGCATCGGCCCAGGTCTGCTCTAGAGTCTAGGACCTGAGCAGGGTTATCGTTGAAGGTTGCCCTATGTGGAAGAAGAGGTCACCTTCTGACCTTTGCTCTTGCTTCCTCCAGGCTTTCAACGTCATCAATGGTGGGTCCCATGCTGGGAATAAGTTGGCCATGCAGGAGTTCATGATCCTCCCCATCGGTGCCGAGAACTTCAAGGAGGCCATGCGCATTGGGGCCGAGGTGTACCACAACCTGAAGAACGTCATCAAGGAGAAATATGGGAAGGATGCGACCAATGTGGGCGACGAGGGTGGCTTTGCGCCAAACATCTTGGAGAACAAGGAAGGTAAACAGACAAAAACAGCCTTCCCCCCAACACCACCAGTATTCAATGTTAGTCATGTAGGTAGTGTTCCAAGTTTGTTCCAGATCCATTGTGGGCTGGGTTAAGAGTGCTCTTTGATTGTAGGTGAACTATAAATCCCAGCAACTGCAACTCCCAAATGTCAAGGTCTATTTTCCTCAAACCCCACCAGTGTTCGCATTTGGGCATATTGAGTATTTGTGCCAAGTTTGGTCCGGATCCATCATTGTTTGAGTCCACAGTGCTGTCTGGGTGTAGGTGAACTACAACTCCAAAACTCAAGGTCAATGCTCACTAAACCTTCCCAGTATTTTCTGTTGGTCATGGGAGTTGTGTATGCCAAGTTTGGTTCAATTCCATCATTGGTGGAGGTCAGAATGCTCTTTGATTGTAGGTGAACTATCAATCCCAGCAACTACAACTCCCAAATGAAAAAAATCAATCCCCACCAACCCCACCAGTATTCAGATTTGGGCATATTGGGTATTTGTGCCAAACTTGGTTCAGTGAATGAAAATACATCCTGCATATCAGATATTTACATTACAATTCATAACAGTAGCAAAATTACAATTACGAAGTAGCAATGAAAATAATGTTATGGTTGGGGTCACCACAATGTGGGAATCTGTATTAAGGCGTCGCGGCATTGGGAAGGTTGAGAAACACTGACCTAGAGCAGTGGTGCCCACACTTTTTCAGCATGCGAGCTACTTATAATAAAACTAAGTCAGAAAGATCTACCTACCTCCTCAAGGCTGGAGAGGGGCGGGGCGGGGCTTGGCGCGGCCTGGCTCCGTCCCCACTGGCGTCAGCTCTACCAGCAGCTTCTCCAGGCTTGAGGATGGCAGTACCAAGCCAGCCTTATGCTAACTATACCACCACTGGCTTGGCACTGCCATCCTCAAGCCTGGAGAAGCTGCTGGTAGAGCGGAAGCCAGAGGGGGCAGAGCCAGGCCTCCCAAGCCCCACTCCCTGCACTCTGGCTTTGGAGTTCCCAGCAGCTTCTCCAGGCTTGAGGATGGCAGTGCCAAGCCAGTGGTGGCATAGCTTGCACAAGGCTGGCTTGGCCCTGCCCTCCTCAAGGCCGAAGCAGCTGCTGGGAGTGCCGAAGCCGGGGAGGGGGGCGGGGCTTGGCGCGGCCTGGCTCCGCCCCCTCTGAGAAGCGCCCCATCCGGCTGCGATCGACCTCCTTCGATCCCGCGATCGACTTCCTGGGCAGCCCTGACCTAGAGCGTCCTGGAACAAAACCCCAGTGGATACCAAGGACCTGACCAATACTTTATACAAGACTTGAAAACAATCTTAAGCTAGAACTCGCCTTTGGAAAAAATAAGTAACTGGAGCGCGGTTATGTTCTTCTCTGGGATCCCAAGGCCTCTGCTGAGGCAACATGAACCTCCTGGGAGCCAGGCACTCCAGCAATGCAGAAAACTTGCTGAGCGTTCCTAATCTATTTTATTTTTAATACCTGGCTGGGTTGCTTACTGTAAAAGTGTAAACCAGCTGCCCGATGGCTGCTAGGTCAGCTTTACGGTTTTATTGTATCATGCAGCTCTCCACTTATGAACATGTACATCCTGAACAGGATTCTGACCAAAACGCCTTATTGCAGCAAGATCATTCTTGTTATTGGTGTAAAATCTGGGCATGGGCAATCCATGGGTCTAAAAGGTTCTAAAGTACTTACAGAACTAGGAGGAACTGGTGCTTTGCTTCTAAAGTGTTGCTAAAGTTCTGGTGGTGAAAATTTTAGAAAACTTAACTTTCAAAATTTCATTATTAAAAAAACGCCAATAACTAAATAATAAGGAAATTTCAAAAGTTTTGTTAAAAGTTCTGAAATTTTCACCACCAGAACTTTAGAAATACTTTAGAAGCAAAGCGCCAGCTTCAGAAACACTTTAGAAGCACAGCACCAGCTTTAGAAACACTTTAGAAGCAAAATGTCGGCTTTAGAAACACTTTAGAAGCAAAAATGTCGGCTTTAGAAGCAAAGCGCCAGCTTCAGAAACACTTTAGAAGCACAGCACCAGCTTTAGAAACACTTTAGAAGCAAAAATGTCGGCTTTAGAAGCAAAGCGCCAGCTTCAGAAACACTTTAGAAGCACAGCACCAGCTTTAGAAACACTTTAGAAGCAAAATGTCGGCTTTAGAAACACTTTAGAAGCAAAAATGTCGGCTTTAGAAGCAAAGCGCCAGCTTCAGAAACACTTTAGAAGCACAGCACCGGCTTTAGAAACACTTTAGAAGCAAAAATGTCGGCTTTAGAAGCAAAGCGCCAGCTTCAGAAACACTTTAGAAGCACAGCACCAGCTTTAGAAACACTTTAGAAGCAAAAATGTCGGCTTTAGAAGCAAAGCGCCAGCTTCAGAAACACTTTAGAAGCACAGCACCAGCTTTAGAAACACTTTAGAAGCAAAATGTCGGCTTTAGAAACACTTTAGAAGCAAAAATGTCGGCTTTAGAAGCAAAGCGCCAGCTTTAGAAACACTTTAGAAGCAAAGCGCCGGCTTTAGAAACACTTTAGAAACAAAGTGCCAGACTTAGAAACACTTTAGAAACAAAACGTCAGATTTAGAAACACTTTAGAAGCAAAGCGCCAGATTTAGAAACACTTTAGAAGCAAAGCGCCGGCTTTAGAAACACTTTAGAAACAAAGCGCCAGCTTCAGAAGCACTTTAGAAGCAAAGCGCCAGCTTTAGAAACACTTTAGAAGCAAAATGTCGGCTTTAGAAACACTTTAGAAGCAAAGCGCCGGCTTTAGAAACACTTTAGAAGCAAAGCGCCAGATTTAGAAACACTTTAAAAGCAAAGTGCCAGATTTAGAAACACTTTAGAAACAAAACGCCAGATTTAGAAACACTTTAGAAGCAAAAAGCGGTTTTAGAAACATAGCGCCAGATTTAGAAACACTTTAGAAACAAAGCCCCAGATTTAGAAACACCTTAGAAGCAAAGCGCCAGCTTTAGAAACACTTTAGAAACAAAGCGCCAGATTTAGAAACACCTTAGAAGCAAAGCGCCAGCTTTAGAAACACTTTAGAAACAAAGCGCCAGATTTAGAAACACTAGCAAAGCGCCAGCTTTAGAAACACTTTTTAGAATCAAAGCGCCAGATTTAGAAACACTTTATAAGCAAAGCGCCAGATTTAGAAACAATTTAGAAGCAAAGCGCCGGCTTTAGAAACACTTTAGAAGCAAAGCGCCAGATTTAGAAACACTTTAAAAGCAATGTGCCAGATTTAGAAACACTTTAGAAACAAAGCGCCAGATTTAGAAACACTTTAGAAGCAAAAAAGCGGCTTTAGAAACACTTTAGAAACATAGCGCCAGATTTAGAAACACTTTAGAAACAAAGCCCCAGATTTAGAAACACCTTAGAAGCAAAGCGCCAGCTTTAGAAACACTTTAGAAACAAAGCGCCAGATTTAGAAACACTTTATAAGCAAAGCGCCAGATTTAGAAACAATTTAGAAGCAAAGCGCCAGCTTTAGAAACACTTTAGAAGCAAAGCGCTGGCTTTAGAAACACTTTAGAACAGTGTTTTCAATATTTTTTGATCCGCGGCACATTTTTTACATTTACAAAATTCTGGGGGCACACCACCAACCAAAATGACACTCTAACACAGTAATACATATAGTTAATATGTTTTTAAATGTATTTATACACTCAGTGTGAAGCCTGGGCCTGTTTCGATGAACACAACATAGATATCCTGGCAGGAATGGCAGAAAGACACAAACTTCCCACACAGAACTCCCATAACCAAGAGGAAATGCCATAAGAGTTTGGTGGGCATTGACCTTGAGTTTTGGAGTTGTAGTTCACCTATATCCAGAGAGCACTGTGGACTGAAACAATGTTGGATCAGGACCAAACTTGGCATGAATACTCAATATGCCCAAATGTGAACACTGATGGAGTTTGGGGAAAATAGACCTTGACATTTGGGAGTCACTGTTTCCAGGATTTATAGTTAACACACAATCAAAGAGCATCCTGAACTCTTGCAACAATGGAATTGAACCAAACTTGGCATATTGAATTCTCATTACCAACAGAAAGTACTGAAAGGGTTTGCTTGGGAATTGACCTTGAGTTTGGGAGTTGTAGTTCACCTCCACCCAGAGAGCACTGTGGACTCAAACAATGTTATGTTGTTGTTTGTTTTCTATCCAGAACCACAATGTTGGAAGGAGGTTCACCACTTTAAGGTCCCTAAAACAGGCATGGGAAAACTTCGGCCCTCTGGGTACTTTGGACTCCAACTCCCACCATTCCTAACAGCCTGAGGCCCTTTCCTGCTCAAGTGGCTGGGGGAGGAAAAGGGCCTGAGGCTGCTAGGAATGGTGGGAGTTGGGAGTCCAAAACACCTGGAAGGTCCAAGTTTGCCCATGCCAGCTTTCGACAGAGACCTCTTCCTCCCCTTCCCCTTCGCGCCCTTTCTTCCCCCTCCTGCCCAACACTTACTTTTCCTTCTACACTGCCGCTTCTGCCGCCATTTTGATCCGAGGGGGCAGCGTGAGCTTGTTCAGGAGGG
>JARBWK010001904.1:0-16852 GCA_030556195.1 Anolis apletophallus | reverse complement strand
CTCATGTTCCCAAGTAGCAACATTTCGCTTCTGCCTCTCCTTGCCAGCAACGGAGGGGCAGAATCCCTCTGCTCATGCGCAGTTCTTCTCCCTTTGGCACTGATGTCAACAAGCAGCACGCCTTGTACTGTTAGACCAATCTGAGCCTACGTTATCTTACGCTAGGCACGGGGTGTACTTTAGCAAATCATAGCATTGATTTGAAACACCAATCACAGTGTAACATTCACGGAGCTAGTGCCTGTCTGATTCTTGGCACAGAAACCCACTTTTCTAAGCTCTACACGTGTGCAGCATCACTCTCTGACTGTACTCCTGTTGGAAAGTCCCAACACCGCTTTAGTACAGCTTCGAGTAGGATGGACCATGGATGATGGTACTTGAAGTACCTCCACTCCCTGAGACCACAGCGACACTCATCCAATTACCAATAAAGACAAAACTTGGCAAAGAGTGTCCCCATGGCCAACTCAACATTCTGGTGCAGTTTGTGGGAGGACGGATTATGGATGATGGGACTTGCAGTACCTTTACTCACTTCCTGAGACCGCTGCGACTCTCATCCAGTGACCGATCAAGACCAAACTTGGCACATAGAGCCCCCATGACCCACTTTACACCCTGGTGCAGTTTTCAGGAGGATGGACCACGGATGATGGGACTTGAAGTACCTCCACTCACTTCCTGAGACTGCTGCGACCCTCATTCAATGACTGTTCAAGACCACATTTGCCACACAGAACCCCCTACATCCTGGTGCAATTTGGAGGAGGATGGATTATGGATTATGGTCCATGGTCCATAATCCTTCACTCACTTCCCGAAACCACTGCGAGCCAAATGAACAACTGATACGGACCAACCTTGGCACACAATGCCTTCCTCAAATAACCCGGTCACCGCCGGGTCCTCAGCTGAAGTTTGGAGGGGGACAGAACATGGATGATGGGTCTTGCAGTACCTTCCCACACTTTCCAAGACTGCTACAAACCTACTCCTATGATTGATCAACACCAAACTTGCCACACAGAGCCCTCATGACCCACTCTACATCCTGGTGCAGTTTGGAGGAGGGTGGACCATGGATGATGGGACTTTAAGTACCTCTACTCACTTCCCAAGTCTGCTGCGACCCTCATCCAATTACTGATTGAGACCAAACTTGGCACACAGAACCCCCATGACTGCCTTCACGTCCTGGTGAGGTTCGGGGGACGACTGACAATGGATGATGGAATTTGTAGTATTTTCACACCCTTCTGTTCCCACAGACCACTGCGGCCCCCAACAAACACCGATAAAGACCACACTTGGCACACAGAGCCCCAGTGACCCATTCCACATCCTACTGAAGTTTGGAGGGGGACAGAACATGGATGATGGGACTTGCAGTACCTTCCCTCACTTCCCAATCCTGCTACTAACCTATTCCAATGACTGATCAACACCAAATCTGGCACACAGAGCCCTCATGACCCACTCTACAGCCTGGTGCAGTTTACTGTGAGATGGACCACGGATGATGGGACTTGAAGTACCTTCACTACTTCCGAAAAACAATGCACCCTCATCCATTCACCAATACAGACCAAACGTAGCACTCAGAGCCCCCATGACCCAATCTACATCCTACTACACTTGGGGGGGGGCAGAGATGATGGGACTTGCACTACCTTCAGTAATTTCATGATACCACTGAAACTCCCAATAATGATGGATCAAGACCAAACTTGGCACACAGAGCCCCCATGACCCACTCTACATCCTGCTGCGCTTCTCAAATAACCCGGGCAGGGCCGGGTCCCCAAGCTAGTACATTATAAAAAGGAGCCTTTGCTGGCTGCAGTCATCCCTCTGGAGTCTTCTGCCTCTGTTGCAAAGTGATGGTTATAAACTGTCTCAATCTTCTTTGTTGTGAACTATAAACTGGTCAGAAGCCTCTGTTATCCTTTGGGGCTGCTGGTATAAACATACTGCTGAATGCAGGTGCTAAGGATGCCTGTATTTGGATTGCCAGGCTTAGGGATACCAGACAATCCCAAGCCTAAGTCACAGTAGCTCTGCTGTAGAAAGAGGAGGAGACCAGCAAGAGAGCTCTATACAGGGAAATGGAATAGTCATAATACCACTTTATAATATGATTTCTATTGAATCATAGACTGCTATCCTTATACATATCTTCTAATCTATTTTACTAAATAAAATTATTGTTTAAATTAAATTAACATTTGTTTGTGATCTGTATTCATCAAATGAAGTCAGTGGGTTTGATTGGTCTTCCATTACTTTGTCTTAAAAATAAGGTCCATATCTCTGTTGTCCGACATTTTTTCTCGCCATTGGTCCATATTCAGAGTTGTTTCCAATTTCCATAGCTTAGCATAGAGGTCATTCAGGCCGCAGTAATAATGTATGTACATATTTTATCCTCATTTCGATCTAAACATACAGTACATGCTTATCTGTTAGGCCTAGTAAGAAAAATTCTGGTTTAAATGGAATATCAATTTTTAATATTTTTTTTTGTGTTTCTTCTTGTATATTTTTTCAGAAACTTGTGGCTTTTGGACAAGTCCACTATAGGTGGTAAAAACTTCCCACTTGTGATTTACATTTCCAACATAGGTTGCCTTTATTTTTATACATTATACTCAATTTTGGGGGGAATAAATACCATGCTAAGCTGTCTTGAGTCCCAATTGAAAAAGAAAAGTGGGAGGGTGATGAGAAAGAAGCCTGTGATACGACTTCTTGTTGACATTGCACAGGGGTGTGGCATGGTAGTTTTGTAGGCAATAGTTTGAATCCTATGAATCACTCTTAGAGGTATATCTGACTTTTATATGGTGAGTCAACATATAAGTAAATCCTCTTGATTACATGGGTCTAACCTACTTATTTTATTTATTCTATTTATTTCTGGAATTTATATCCCGTCTCTTCTCTACCCCGAAAAGGGGATTTGGGACGGCTTACATGGGCAGCAATTTGATGCCATTACATAAACAATTAATACAATAACCATAACAAAACCATTAACCATTAAAATGCATTAAATACATAAATACATAAGCCATTAATTAAACACTATAAAACCTTAATTACCAATAAAATCGTATCCTCATGTAAATCATCTTTCCAGTCCATTTCAACCAAATGCTGCTTTATGCCTGCTGACCGAAAGTCTGGTCCCACAACCATGAATTTACTTTCTTCCTGAAAGCCAGGAGGAATGGGGTTGATCGTATCTCAGTTGGAAGTGTGTTCCACAGGTGGGGGGCCACCGCCAAGAAGGCCCTGTCCCTCATCCCCACCAGCCAAATTTGCGATGCTGGCGGGAGTGAAAGCAGAGCCTTCCCGGATTATTTTAGGTTACGAGGTGGGATGTAGAGGCAGATACATTTGGACAGGTAGTTGGGACTAACAATAAGAACTAAGCTTTATTCACCTATGTTAACCTCTGAAAACCTTTTGTTACAAGGTGTTGTGTGGCTGGGTATGCGTGCATCACTTTGAACAATGGCGACGAATCGTTATTTTTAAATGTGTTGTTCACACAGTCCTTTCATTGTTCTGGTCTGTGTAATGGGAAGCACCTCAGGCCACACTAAGGTGAACCTATCAAGATCTGTCGAGGATGGGGTTTGCCTTTGCTTCCTTTTGAGACTGAAATGGTGTTCATTACCTAAGGCCACCCAATGGGTTTCCATGGCAGAGCAGGGATTTGAACCCTGATTTCTCCGGAGTCTAATGCTTAAATCTCTATTCCAGTATGGCACTTGTTTGTCACTTTATCCTCCATCATCCAAGGTGATGGACATCATTGACTCTTGTGTTAGAAGATTCTATTGGTTAATTCTATTGGTCATCTCGAGGCTCGATTACTGTAATGCACTGTACATTGGCCTACCCTTGTTGGCGATCCGGAAACTCAAGCTGCTGCAGAACGCTGCAGCACGTCTGCTCTCAGGAGCATCAAGATCTGCCCACGTGACTCCACTCTTGCGCAAGCTGCACTGGCTTCCTATTGAATTCCGGGTCACCTTCAAGGTGTTAGTTTTAACTTTCAAGGTCTTATATGGTTTGGGGCCAGTGTACCTGAGGGAGCGGCTTACCCTTATGTGCCCAGGAGATCACTGCGCTCAGAGGGGCTCAATCTATTGGATGTGCCAGGCATTAAGGTCTATAGACTTGCTAGCACGCGGCAGAGGGCGTTTGCCGTAGCTGCGCCAACCCTGTGGAACACCCTCCCCGAAGAGCTGCGAGCCATCCAGGACTTAATGCTGTTCCGCAGAGCCTTAAAGACATGGCTATTCAGCCAGGCATTTGGCCCATAGCCAATGCCGTGTTATCAGCATCCTGTTGTGTCGCTGTCAGCATATTCCTACTGCCATCGCAGTTCTGCTGGAATTTTATTTTAACTGGGGTTTTTAATCTGGTTTTATTGCATTTTATGTGTCTATCTGTTTTTAACTCTGTAAACCGCTCTGGGCTCCAGAGAGAGCGGTATATTAAGTCGAACGAATAAATAAATAAATAAATAAAAAATTGTGTACTACGTGAAGCTATATTAGTAAGCAGGCTTTCTTCCACCTCCGCCAGACGAGGCAGCTGGCTTCCTATCTTCCAACGGAGGCCCTTGCAACGGTGATCCATGCCACTATCACCTCGAGGCTGGATTACTGTAATGCACTGTATGCTGGTACCCTCTTTCAGTGATACGGAAGATTCAAGTGGTTCAAAATGCAGCCGCCAGACTACTCACACGGACACCTATGAGACACCACATAGCACCGGTGTTGCAACGTCTCCACTGGCTCCCAATTGCACATTGGGCTTCCTATAAGACACTTGTCTTAACGTTCAGGGCCATTCACGGTCAGGGTCCTAAGTATCTCAGGGATCGCCTCTCATACGTTTGCCATCAGAGACCACCAAGACCAGCCCAGGAAAACCTTCTACATATCCCCGGCCCCAGGGAAGCACGTCAAGACTCTACAAGGCGTAGGGCCTTTTCAGTCCTTGCTCCAACCCTGTGGAACTCCTTGCTTCCGTATGTTAGAGCCAAGCCCGATTTGCGGTCATTCACCCAGGTTCTTAAAACTTGGCTCTTCGTTAAAGCTTATAACTTGCAATTATGTGATGATATATATCAGTGTTTTCAACCTTTTTTGAGCTGTGGCACATGTTTTACATTTTCAAAATCCTGGGGCACACCACCAACCAAAATGACACAAAATGATACTCTAACACAGTAATACATATAGTTGATATGTTTTTAAATGTATTTATACACTCAGTGTGAATCCTGGGTCTGTTTCGATGAACACAACATATATATGACTTCCTCTCACATACTTATACATGGCTATCATGTCTTCTCTCAGCCTTCTCTTCTTCAGGCTAAACATGCCCAGCTCTTCAAGCCGCTCCTCATAGGGCTTGTTCTCCAGACCCTTGTGAAATTTCACCCTGAGTGAAACTTGCTTCCAGATAACTATGGATGTCATGAAGCTGTTATAAACAATTCCTTGGGGGGGGGGGGGGAGGCAACTCTTGAAAATTCCAGTAAAAGAGTAAAAAAAAACACATTTCCAAGCGGAAGGGCTCAATTTGTTTCTTGGAAACCTGTGAATGCTTCAGCCTCCCGATTCTCCCTAGTTCGCTCACTGCCCAATTCACCAACGTGGAGCTTCCGGCTTTCTTCTCGCGAGAAATCCAAGCCAATGCGAAAACGCCGACTCAAACACTTCCGCCCAGCACTCTGCTTTTTTGAGGAGGGAGGCAGCGAAAGAGGCCACACAGATCTATGAAACATATGGGAGCATCGGGAAGCTGAAGCAGCCCTGAGCGGGAGCTGGAGCCATGCTGAGTCGAGGCTCCTGAACAACAGCAAAGGAAGATACTTTGTGTGGACATGTCCGCACTTGTATGTTTCATCATCTCCCTACTGAGTTTATACAATACATACATTGGGTGTGGGAAGACATAAATCAGAAAAATGCCACCTCACCTCTATAAGATGACAATATAATCCTATCTCTAGTGAGTTTCCTCCAGAGAGCGCCAGCCAAAGGGAAACCATTTAGAACGAACTGACTTGAAAGTTTTAGTGAATCTTTAGGGTGCTGAAGAATACTTCTCTGCCTTTGACAATACTGGTTGTCCATATTTAGCTTTAAGGTAAGGAATAGCTTTGACTCCTGAAATATTTGGGGGCTGCTGTGAAATCATCATATCAGCAACAGAGCAAACAAATGTTTAAAGCTGGCAACCACAGGGATATTAGGGTACAATTCTTACACAGAAATAGGGCAAGGGTTAGAAGTTGGCAACTGTAAGGATATTGGAATGCAATCCTCAAGTTATATGCTGCCTCTGATATTAATGGCTGAAGTGGGAGCAATGTGTATCACTCAAGGGCCCATCTATACTTATAATTTAACACAGTTTTAAACCTGGATTGAAAAAAGTGGGATCACTCTGCAGGTGATTATATAGGAAATTCTGAACCAAACTGAGCCCCAAATATTGATTATACAAAACACAGAGCACTGATGTACATTAAGGGCCTTCTTTTGCACATTTATTTTTTTAGTTTGTTGTCTGGCCATCACAGTTTGAAGCTACCTTCAATGGGGCCCAAGTGTCTCATTAATCACTTAGGACAGGGGTGCCCACACTTTTTCAGCCTGCGAGCTATTTTAAGAAAACCAAGTCACAACGATCTACCTGCTGCCGCCGCCGCGCACTCGCACACGCTCCCGGCGCCACTTTCCTCCGTCCGCACGGCTTTGGAGAGTGCTTCGAGCGTTGGAGCATGCGCACTGGGCAGAAACGGAGGTGAGAGACCTTCAGCTTGGCCAAGGAAGAGAGGTGGACGGAGGCAGGGCGCGGAGCCCTTGAGCTGCGGGCTGGGAAGGGCAGGGTGGCGACGGAGGAGGAGGAGGCCGAAGCGGCCTGAGGGGGAAGAAGCAGGAGTTTGGGAGTCAGCCTCGACGGGGGGAAAGAGCCAGGCCCGGCCCGGCCTCTGAGGGCTCGGCCTCCTGAGGGGTGTTGTGATTGGCCAAGAAGGAAGAAGCCGTGCGGGCGGAGGAAGGCGGTGGCGGAAGAGTGCACGGGGCTTCCAGAGGCCCTGCCTCTCTCACCGCAGCTTCCGGACAAGAGGCAGGGCGGAGGTCCTGTGCGCTCTCCCGCCGCTGCCTTCCTCCACCCGCGTGGCTTCTTCCTTCTTGGCCGGCTGTCAATCACGACACCCCTTAGGGCAGTGTTTTCCAACCAGTGTGCCGTGAGCAATCATCAGGTGTGCCGTGGGAAATTGGCACTCCCCCTTCCCCAAGGAACTGTTTATAACAGCTTCATGATGTCCATAGTTAACTGGAAGCAAGTTTCACTCAGGGTGAAATTTCACAAGGGTCTGGAGAACAAGCCCTATGAGGAGCGGCTTGAAGAGCTGGGCATGTTTAGCCTGAAGAAGAGAAGGCTGAGAGAAGACATGATATAAGTATGTGAGAGGAAGTCATATATATGTTGTGTTCATCGAAACAGGCCCAGGTTTCACACTGAGTGTATAAATACATTTAAAAATATATTAACTATATGTATGACTGTGTTAGAGTGTCATTTTGTGTCATTTTGGTTGGTGGTGTGCCCCAGGATTTTGTAAATGTAAAAAATGTGCCGCGGCTCAAAAAAGGTTGAAAACCACTGCCTTAGGGGACCGAGCCCTCAGAGGTCGGGCCGGGCTTGGCTCATTTCCCCCATCGAGGCTGACTCCCAAACTCCTGCTTCTTCCCCCTCGGGCCATTTCGGCCTCCTCCTCCTCAGTCGCCGCCCTGCCCTTCCCAGCCCGCACCTCAAGGGCTCCGCGCTCTGCTTTCGTCTGCCTCTCTTCCTTGGCCAAGCTGAAGGTCTCTCGCCTCCGTTTCCGCCCAGCACGCATGCGCCAATGCTCGGCGCTCCAAAGCCATGCGGGCGAAGGAAGGTGGCGCTGGGAGAGTGCGCGCGGCGGCAGAGTGCGTGCACGGCGGCGGGAGCGCGTGCACGGTGGCGGGAGCAGAAGATCGGCCTCAAATGGTCTCGGGATCGACTTGACGATTGCGATCGACTTCCTGAGCAGCCCTGACCTAGGATATAAAGGTTTTTTGCATAGCAACGATGAAGTACTTCATGCTAGAGTTCATACTGGAACTGAGCATAGAGATCTGACCCTGCCCTCTTAAAAAACTTTATTGCACAAAGCTGCTATTCCACAACAATCGAACAAACACTGATAATTGGATGCATATTGTCATGAGCACACTCTATTTGCAACTGTGCCAATTTGTCAATCCGTGCCCTCACACTCCTACATTTGCATACTTTTATAACAATCACATTGAGTCCCTATATTGGGAGAAGGGCATGATTTTAAAAAGCAAATACATATTTTTAAATGCAATTTTGCAGTGTCTGCAATGGGTAACTTTAAAATAATAGTACTGTAAAATAAAATTAAAAAAACAGCCCAGCAATAACAAGGCGAAGGGTGGGAAAAAGAAAAAGAGAATTTTGCCTGCTGATGCCACTTCAATTTTGGCATGTCGAAACAGGAGTGGAACAGTCCCATTGTGAAAGGTAGGTAATGGAACATTGCAAGATTTATAGTTTTTGTCAATTAGTAGAAAGGAGGATTCGACTGACAACAAGAAACTCCTGCTTCAATACCAGGTGTTATTATTTTGTTTTTTATTCATTCAGTTGATTCTGACTCTTCGTGACCTCCTGGACCAGCCCCACCAAAGTTCCCTGTTGGCTGTGGCTACTCCCAGCTCCTTCAAGGTCAAGCCAGTCCCTTCAAGGATACCATCCATCCATCTTGCCCTTGGTCGGCCCCTCTTCCCTTTTTCCTTCCATTTCCCCAGCATCATTATCTTCTCCAAGCTTTCCTGTCTTCTCATTATGTGGCCAAAGTACTTCATCTTTGCCTCTAATATCCTTCCTTCTAGTGAGCAGTCGGGCATTATTTCCTGGAATATGGATTGGTTTGATCTTTTGGCGGTCCAAGGCACTCTCAGAATTTTTCTCCAGCACCACAGTTCAAAAGCATCTATCCTCCTTCGCTCAGCTTTTCTTATGGTCCAGCTCCCGTATCCATAGGTTGCTATGGAGAATATCATTGCTTTCACTATGCGAATCTTCGTTGCCAGTGTGATGTCTCTACTCTTCACTATTTTATCGAGACTGGTCATTGCTCTCCTCCCAAGAAGTAAACGTCTTTTGATTTCCTGGCTGCAGTCTGCGTCTGCAGTCATCTTTGCTCATAGAAATACAAAATCTGTCACTGCCTCCACATTTTCTCCCTTTATTTGCCAGTTATCAATCCGCCTGATTGCTATAATATTGGGTTTTTTTTAATGTTTAACTGCAACCCAGCTTTTGTTGTTGTTATTATTATTATTATATTTATATCCTGTTTTTAATCTCTTGATAAAGACACAAAGCTCTATCAAGAAAGGATGCCACATTGAGAAGGGAGGAATCTTGTTATTTGCTGCTTTGGAGACTAGGACACAGGCCAATGGTTTCAAATTGTAGAGGAAAAAAGATCCCTCTTAAAGATTACGAAGAACTTCCTGACAATAAAAGCCATTCAGCTGTGGAATATACGCTGCCTCAGATCATAAAGGAGTATCCTTCTCAGGGGCGGTCTTTCCCATTACGCGGACTACGCAACCGCGTAGAGCGCCATCTTGGACGCGGCGGGGTGGGGCGCCATCGTGGGGCGCCGCAGCACCGTATCTCTGTGCTGCTGCTGTGCTGCGGCGCCTCCATGCTGCTGCCGCGCGGCGTCGCGCCTGGACGTACTTCTGTGCATGCGCGGAGATTTCGCACACATGCGCTGTATCTACGGAGCCCTCTTGAGCTCCGTAGATACAGCGCATGCGCGCAGAGATTTTTGCACGCATGCCCAGTGCCTACGGAGTTCACTTGAGCTCCGTAGGCACTGGGTATGCGCGGCTCTCTCAAGCATGCGCTGTATCTACGGCTCAAGAGGGCCTCCGTAGATACAGCGCATCTTGCGCGAGGCTTCGCGCGCATGCCCAGTGCCTACGGAGTTCACTTGAGCCCGTAGGCACTGGGTATGCGCGCCCGGGAACCTCCGGTAAGTCAGGGAAGGCGAGAGGGGGAGCCGCGTGAAAGGAGCCGGAGGAGCAGGGGGGAATAATGTTTTTGGGGGCGCCAAAATAGTGTTTGCTTACAACTTAGAATAACCTTAGACCGCCCCTGATCCTTCTCTACGGGTTTTGAAGCAGCGGTTGGATGGCCATTTGTCAGGGGTGCTTTAAAGCCCTAAACCAGTGTTTCCCAACCTTTTTTGAGCCGCGGCACACTTTTTACATTTGCAAAATCCTGGGGCACACCACCAACCAAAATGACACAAAATGACACTCTAACACAGTAATACATATAGTTAATATGTTTTTAAATGTATTTATACACTCAGTGTGAAACCTGGGCCTGTTTCAATGAACTCAACATCGATATCCTGGCAGGAATGGCAGAAAGACACAAACTTCCCACACAGAACTCCCATAACCAAGAGAAAATGCTATAAGAGTTTGGTGGGCATTGACCTTGAGTTTTGGAGTTGTAGTTCACCTATATCCAGAGAGCACTGTGGACTGAAACAATGTTGGATCAGGACCAAACTTGGCATGAATACTCAATATGCCCAAATATGAACACAGATGGAGTTCAGGGGAAATAGACCTTGGCATTTGGGAGTTGTAGTTGCTGGGATTTATAGTTCCCCTACAATCAAAGAGCATTCTGAACCCCACCAATGATAGAACTGGGCCAAACTTCCCACACAGAAACCCCAGGAGGCAAGAGGAGGTCTCTACTTGGGGAAAGGGAGGCGGGCCTTCCCAATGTATGGAGTGGGAGAGACAAAGTAGACAACGGGTGGGGAGGGGGGTGTTTGTAATTTTGTGCCTTGATTGAGGTAGGTTTCTTAGGGTTTTTATACTTCAACACACTAGACTCCCCCACCCCCTCCCTGGAGGTTCCAATTTCCCACGGCACACCTGATGATCGCTCACGGCACATTAGTGTGCCCCGGCACACTGGTTGGGAAACACTCCCCTAAACGTTTCGAGTCCAGACCACCTGGACAACCACCTCTCTTCATGGCCCCATCACTATTGATGAGTTGTAGTTGCTGGGATTTATAGTTTACCTACAATCAAAGAGCATTCTGAGCTCTACCAATGATGGTATTGAACTAAACTTGGCACACGTAACTTCCATGACCAACAGAAAATACTGGAAGGGCTTGGTGGGCATTGACCTTGAGTATTGGAGTTGTAGTTCACCTACATCCAGAGAGCACTGTGGACTCAAACAAAGATGGAGGTGGACCAAAGTTGGGACGAATACCCAGTATGCCCAAATGTGAACACTGGTGGAGTTTGGGGAAAATAGACCTTGACATTTGGGAGTTGTAGTTACTGGGATTTATAGTTCACCTACAATCAAAGCATTCTGAACCCCACCAACGATAGAATTGGGCCAAACTTCCCACACAGAACCCCCATGCCTTGAAGGGACTCGCTGGCACAAGCCTCCCTCCAGCTTCGCATGCTCTCCCTTGTCTGCAGAGGTGCATTGCACTGCCATGTGCCAAGCACGCCTGCTCTCCGCTCCCTACTTCGAATCTCAGAAACAGCCCTCCCCTTGGCTTAGAGGCCAGCTGAAAGGCCGGGCAATCCTAGTGGGCTTTTGGTGGGAGGATTCACTGCCTGTTTCCAAAAAAGAATAGATGGACAGGTCAAGAGATGTTCAGCACAGTCTCTGCTAAAGAGGTTCCTAAGACCATCAGAAATATATATTTTCTGATGGTCTTTGGCGACCCCTCTAAAACCCCTCGCAATGTCCAGGGTGGGAGAAAGAATTATTTCCTACTTGAGGCAAGTGTGACTGTTACAATTGGCCACCTTGATTAATAATAATAATAATAATAATAATAATAATAAAATTTATTTATACCCTGCCACCATCTCCCCCAAAGGGACTCGGAGCGGCTTACATGAGGCCAAGCCTAACGATACACTACAGCAAAGAATACAAATCAACAAAATAACATCACAATGAAATAAATAAGGCATTCAAGTAAAATAAACAGTACAAAATAACATGACAAAGAATCAAACACAGTGTGCGGGCCAAATGCATAACATAAAATGATACAAATCTGGATGATGTAGCAGTGAAAAAGGTATATTTCTGAAGGAATAGGGGACAGAACAATGGAGTCAGGCCTTCAATGAGGTGGGGTGGGGGGGAATGCAAAATAAGGACAACATTGAAGGTGAAGCACCTGGAATGAAATATATGCTCACTCACCAAAAGCACAATGGAAAAGCCAAGTTTGAATTTAATGGCCTTGCTGCTTCAAGATTAGCATTTAATGGCCTCGCAACTTCAAAGCCTGGCTGATTGTTGCCAGGGGATCCTTTGTTTGGAGGTGCAATCTGGCCCTGATTGATTATTTCAGTGTTTCCCAACCTTTTTTGAGCCGCGGCACACTTTTTACATTTACAAAATCCTGGGGCACTCCACCAACCAAAATGACACAAAATAACACTCTAACGCAGCAATACATATAGTTATTTTATTTATTTATTTATTTCTCGGAATTCTAGGCTGCCACTCCCGGGTGGCTCAGGGCGGATTACAAAGTTGAGGTAATACACAGTAAAACACACAAAAACATTCTAAAACATCCACATATTAAAACACAATATGCTGTACGAAAGTACAATGGCAGGCAGCATAATGCTATACAATGAAAATAAAATCCCAGGCAGGGCTGAGACATTGATGGCATCTTACAAACCAAAGCCCCGTTGAAAAAGAAAGGTCTTGCAAGACGTCCTAAATGACATATGTTTTAAATGTATTTATACACTCAGTGCAGGCATATAGCCAGGGGGGGGGGCTAAGGGGGCTTCAGCCCCCGAAATTCTCAGGATGGTCCGTGAGAAGGCCTTACTGGTACATTATTTAAACTGTTATGTTTATTCATATCATGATCTGATCACCATGCTCATTATATCCCACATTCATGGGGTTATTTGGATAACAATACAAATGGTTTGCTAGGGTAGACCCTCTTCCACCCAGTCTCAGCCCCCCCGAACCAAACTCAGCCCCGAATCAAAATCCTGGCTACGGCCCTGACTCAGTGTGAAACTTGGGCCTGTTTTGATGAACACAACATAGATATCCTGGCAGGAATGGCAGAACGACACAAACTTCCCACACAGAACTCCCATAACCAAGAGAAAATGCTATAAGAGTTTGGTGGGCATTGACCTTGAGTTTTGGAGTTGTAGTTCACCTATATCCAGAGAGCACTGTGGACTCAAACAATGTTGGATCAGGACCGAACTTGGCATGAATATTCAATATGCCCAAATGTGAAGACAGATGGAGTTTGGGGGAAATAGACCTTGACATTTGGGAGTTACAGTTTCTGGGATTTATAGGTATCACACAAACAAAGATCATCCTGAACTCTTGCAACAGTGGAATTGAACCAAACTTGGCATATTGAACTCTCATTACCAACAGAAAGTACTGAAAGGGTTTGCTTGGGAATTGACCTTGAGTTTGGAAGTTGTAGTTCACCTACACGCAGAGAGCACTGTGGACTGAAATAATTATGGATCTGGACCACACTTGAAATGAATACTCAATATGCCCAAATATGAACGCAGTTGGAGTTCAGGGGAAATAGACCTTGCCATTTGGGAGGTATAGTTCCCCTACAATCAAAGAGCATTCTGAACCCCACCAATGTTAGAACTGGGCCAAACTTCCCACACAGAACCCCCAGGTGGCTCCCTTCCTGAATGGCTCTCTCCCTCTTCCACGCCAGAAGGGAAGGCACTCACTTGGTCCACGGTTGCCTGCCTTCCTTCTTTCCTGCGGTTCGAAAGAAGAAGCCAGTGGGACTGCCTCAGACTGCACTCCTCACTTCCGCTTCTGTTCCCCGCCCTCCCTTGATTGGAGGCTGGCTGGCTGGGAAACGGCCGAAGGAGGCGGCGCCCTGGCCCCTCCTCCTCCTCCTTTTTCGCTGCCGCCCGGCGCTTCCTCTTATTCCTCCCTCAAGCAGCCGTAGCAGGAGTTTGGCAGGATGGGGAAGAAAGGGGGAAGAGAGGTTTTCTCACGGCACACTAGTGTGCTGCGGAACAGCGGTTGGGAAACACTGGTCTAGGGAACCCATGGAATGCAGACCTCCTCGGTGCCTGAAATGGCAGCAGGAACGGCGAAAAAAGCAGGAACCGGCATTTTGACAAATCAGCTGTTTCTTTGAAAATATATTACTTGAAAAACAAAAGATTGTTTCTGGGGCGGAAGGACCCAAATGAGAAATCCGAGACAGCAGAAAGGTGAGGAATTGGTGTAGTAAAAATATGCCACCAAAGTGAAAGCGATCCGTTGACTTGTGGACATGGGTTCCAGTATCCATGGTTCAAAGGAACACAGCTTCAGCCTCCCCGAGATACTCAATGGGTGAACCCGGAGCGATCTGGCGCTCGGAAAATGAAGGCTTCATGCTTTGGGTTAGTTTGAGGCAGTAAAAGATACAATGTAAGACTATGAAGAGTTAAATGATTACAATTAAGATACTTTTATTGGGGGGATTAGTTACAATGTTAGGTTGGGGGAAAAGGCAAGACAAATGAATGTGTTTTTGCCGAGCTGTTGCTGTAGCCACACTCCCCAGCAAGGCTGGCCCAACGAGGCATTCAGGAACTGTGGAACTCCCTGCTGCAGGCCAGATTAGCTACAAGAAAAGAGGCTTTTTGGTTATCCCATCATCTGTGTGCTAAGTTTGGTCTTTATCGGTCATTAGATGAGGGTCGCAGTGGTCTCAGGGTGTGATTGAAGGTACTGCAAGTCCCATCATCCAGGGTCCAGCCTCCTCCAAACAGCACCAGGATGTAGAGTGGGTCATAGGGGTTATGTGTGCCAAGTTTGGTCTTTATCGGTCATTAGGTGAGGGTCGCAGTGGTCTCAGGGTGTGAGTGAAGGTACTGCAAGTCCCATCATCCAGGGTCCATCCTCTTCCAAACAGCACCAGGATGTAGAGTGGGTCACAGGGTTTGTGTGTGCCAAATTTGGTCTTGATCAGTCATTGGATGAGGGTCGCAGTGGTCTCAGGATATGAGTGAAGGCACTGCAAGTCCCATCATCCATGGTCTGCCCTCCTCCAAACAGCACCAGGATGCAGAGTGGGTCATGGGGGTTGTGTGTCAAGTTTGGTCTTGATCAGTCATTAGATGAGGGTCGCAGCGGTCTCAGAAAGCGAGTGAAGGTGCTGCAATACCCATCATCCAAAGTCCATCTTCCCCCCCACACCAGGATGTAGAGTGGGTCCTGGGGGTTATGTGTGCCAAGTTTGGTCTTGATCAGTCATTGGATGATGGTCAAAGCGGTCTCAGAAAGCGAGTGAAGGTGCTGCAATACCCATCATCCAAAGTCCATCTTCCCCCCCAAACCACACCAGGATGTAGAGTGGGTCCTGGGGGTTATGTGTGCCAAGTTTGGTCTTGATCAGTCATTGGATGATGGTCAAAGCGGTCTCAGAAAGCGAGTGAAGGTGCTGCAATATCCATCATCCAAAGTCCATCTTCCCCCCAAACCACACCAGGATGTAGAGTGGGTCCTGGGGTTATGTGTGCCAAGTTTGGTCTTGATCAGTCATTAGATGAGGGTCGCAGTGGTCTCAGGATGTGAGTGAAGGTACTGCAATTCCCATCATCCAAAGTCCATCTTCCCCCAAGCCACACCAGAATAGTGGTGGGTCCTGGAAGGGGCCTGCGAGCTGTGAGGAATTGTGGGAGTTGAAGTCCCATCGTCCATGGTCCGCCCTCCTCCAAACAGCACCAGAAGGTAGAATGGGTCCTGGGCGCTATGTGTGCCAAGTTTGGTCTTCATCGGTCATTAGATGAGGGTTGCAGTGGTCTCAGGATGTGAGTGAAGGTACTGCAAGTCCCATCGTCCATGGTCCACCCTCCTCCATATAGCACCAGGATGTAGAGTGGGTCATGGGGGTTATGTGTGCCAAGTTTGGTCTTGATCAGTCATTGGATGAGGGTCGCAGTGGTCTCAGGATGTGAGTGAAGGCACTGCAAGTCCCATCATCCATGGTCCACCCTCCTCCAAACAGCACCAGAAGGTAGAGTGGGTCTGGGCTATGTGTGCCAAGTTTGGTCTTTATCGGTCATTAGATGAGGGTCGCAGTGGTCTCCGGATGTGTTTGAAGGTACATGAAGTCCCTTCGTCCATGGCCCACCCTCCTCCAAATAGGACCAGGATGTAGAGTGGGTCATGGGGTTATGTTAGCAAGGTTTGGTCTTTATCGGTTGTGGATGAGGGTCGCAGTGGTCTCCAGGATGTGTGAAGGTACTGCAAGTCCCATTCTGTGGTCAGCCTCCTCAAACAGCACCAGGATGTAGAGTGGGTCATGGGGTTATAATGTGCCAAGTTTGGTCTTTATCGGTCATTTGATGAGGGGTCGCAGTGGTCTCAGGATGTGAGTGAAGGTACTGCAAGTCCCATCATCCATGGTCCACCCTCCTCCAAATAGCACCAGGATGTAGAGTGGGTCATGGGGGTTATGTGTGCCAAGTTTGGTCTTTATCGGTCATTAGATGAGGGTCGCAGTGGTCTCAGGATGTGAGTGAAGGCACTGCAAGTCCCATCATCCATGGTCCGCCCTCCTCCAAATGGCACCAGAAGGTAGAGTGGGTCCTGGACGTTATGTGTGCCAAGTTTGGTCTTTATCGGTCATTGGATG
>JARBWK010001903.1:0-16852 GCA_030556195.1 Anolis apletophallus | reverse complement strand
CCCCCAGGCCCAGCAGCCCCGCCCAGCCTCGCCTGCCAATCAATCGGGGTTAACGGCAGGACACCCCCCCTTCCCCTCTCTGGCCTTGGAGCCCCCCCCCCCCCATTCCTCGAGACTTGGATCTCCCCTTCCCACACACATACACTCACCCCGGGCCCCTCGGAGCAAGAGGCCGCGGCCCCTCAGGCTCACCTGCCGGGCGCGTGGGGTGGGCGAAGTGGCTTCCAACAGGCGGAGCGACTAACAGAGTCCCGCTCAGGAAGGGCGCCTCCTCCGCCTCTGCCTCCGCCTTCAGGGCCCTGGCTCGGCCTGGCACAAAATGGCGCCGGCGGGGCTCCTGCTTCTTCTTCTTCCCTCAGCCCGGCCCCGCCCACCGCCCGTCCCGAGGGCCAATCAGGGCGCGCCTCTGGCCCTGGGCGGGGCCTCCCTCCCTCCCCGCCTCCCTCCATCAAAACAAGGGAACCCAAAAGGCTCTTTGGCGCTTTTCTCCCCCACAGCGTGTGCAGGTTCTCCGGGGGAGTAGGCCTGGGCAAACGTGGGCCCTCCTTCCCTTCAGGTGTTTTGGACTTCGACTCCCAGAATTCCTCACAGCCTCAGGCCCCATTTCCAAAGGTGTTTTGGACTTCGACTCCCAGAATTCCTCCCAGCCTCAGGCCCCATTTCCAAGGTGTTTTGGACTTCGACTCCCAGAATTCCTCCCAGCCTCAGGCCCCATTTCCAAGGTGTTTTGGACTTCGACTCCCAGAATTCCTCACAGCCTCAGGCCCCTTCCCAAGGTGTTTTGGACTTCGACTCCCAGAATTCCTCACAGCCTCAGGCCCCTTCCCAAGGTGTTTTGGACTTCGACTCCCAGAATTCCTCACAGCCTCAGGCCCCTTCCCAAGGTGTTTTGGACTTCGACTCCCAGAATTCCTCACTGCCTCAGGTCCCATTTCCAAGGTGTTTTGGACTTCGACTCCCAGAATTCCTCACAGCCTCAGGCCCCTTCCCAAGGTGTTTTGGACTTCGACTCCCAGAATTCCTCACAGCCTCAGGCCCCTTCCCAAGGTGTTTTGGACTTCGACTCCCAGAATTCCTCACTGCCTCAGGTCCCATTTCCAAGGTGTTTTGGACTTCGACTCCCAGAATTCCTCACAGCCTCAGGCCCCTTCCCAAGGTGTTTTGGACTTCGACTCCCAGAATTCCTCACTGCCTCAGGTCCCATTTCCAAGGTGTTTTGGACTTCGACTCCCAGCAGGAAGAAAAGGGCAAAATGTGCCAGGGTACTTGGGGAAACTATAAAGTCTGTGATCAGGGGAGAGAGTCTGAGGGTAGGGATCCTGGTTGTGCCCGCTTGTATTGGGGCTGAGCTCAGAGCAGTGAGAAATAGCAGCAAGATGGAGTCCATGATCAGTGTCCTTGGGTGAACTTCAGGTCCCAGCTGGCACGGACCTGGGTTAGGAGTTCGAGGCCTCCCTATTCGCATAGATCCCTTCCCAGAACCCTCCTGAAGGCGATCCACCGAGGCAAAGGCATCTTCCCTTCCCCCATAGTCCATGGTTGTTCCTTTGGTCCCCTCTGGCAGTTTGCAGCCAGGGAAAGGGACCTTGAGTTCGTTCAAGAAAGAAGTGGTCAAAAAGCAGAGAGAAATGGGTCCGGGAACTTGGGCCCCATGCTAATCTTGTTGGCAGAAGGCTTGGGGTCCCGTTCCCCCCTTCAGGATCCCTATAGTCCAAGATCGTTGGATTTGCTGCCGGATTTGGATTCGCTATTGCTGCTAGAGTCGATGGAACTTAATGTGAAAAAAGGTGGGGGCCGAATGTCCTCAGATGAACTGAGCGCCAGCGGCAGAGCCAAGCCGCTGCTGCTTCCCTGGGCTTCCCTCAGGCATGGGAGGGAGAACGGGGAGAAGAAAGAGTGGAGACAAGATAGAGGGGAAGAGGCAGAGTACTTTGGGGACAACAGCGAGGCAAATTGGGGACACTTCAAAGTGTGGATACTGAATCCACCGGTTCTTATGGCGATCTCACTTATCCGCGGATCGCTCCGCTCCTAGCCCCCACCCTCGGCAAGGGCCCCCACTTTTCCAAGATGGCGTCGGGGCGGGTGAGGCTGCAGAGGTGCGTTTCGCCCGCACGGCCCCCCTAGCGGCCAGAAGAGTCGGACCAGTCGGAGAAGGATGGAAAATAAGGTAGGAACAAAGGGGAAGGGTCTTGTTTATTGTTTTGTTTGTTTTTGGAAGTGTTTGGTTTGTTTTGGGTTTTTTCTTTTTAGCGGTAGAGGGAGGGACGGGCGTTTCGGCCCTAGTGGTGGGTGGTGGTATTGCAGCGGCCTTGCACAGGCCTGGGGGCAGATTAGCCAGACTGTTGTGGCTTGGCAGGAGGGTTGAGAGTTTGTTATTTTTGAGCAGGGGTTAGCTTATGGGGTTGTGAGGGTTCTGACAATGTGTGGGACTGTGTGGGCGCTGGGAGAAATGTTCTTCTCTATTGTTTTGCAATGTTATGTGGTATGCATTGGTGCTCTGGGGACTGAATGGGAGGGAAAATGTATTTGGCTTTTGTCTTGCTGTGGGCTGTTTATGGGGTCTAATGTGTTGTTGCCTTGTGTGGGGTTCTGGTGGTGCTGGGGGAAATGTCCTGGTTTTATTGCAATGCTGTGGGATTTTTGCTAAAATGTTTCCCATGTACTATTGGCTGTGACTGGGAGGGACGAAGTTGGTGTGGTGAACTATGGAACTGAGTGGGGCAGAAGGAAAAAAAAGTCTGGTGCTGGCGCAACTTAGGCCATGGGCCAAAGAGGCTGGGAGACCTTCGAGGTCAGAATCTCCAGATTCGACCTCAAATGCCTCAGGCCCCTTCCAAAGGTGTTTTGGACTTCGACTCCCAGAATTCCTCACAGCCTCAGGCCCCATTCCAAAGGTGTTTTGGACTTCGACTCCCAGAATTCCTCCCAGCCTCAGGCCCCTTCCAAAGGTGTTTTGCACTTCGACTCCCAGAATTCCTCACAGCCTCCGACCCCTTCCCAAGGTGTTTTGACTCTTCCTCACAGCCTCCGACTCCCAGAATTCCTCACAGCCTCCGCCTCAGGCCCCTTCCCAAGGTGTTTTGGACTTCGACTCCCAGAATTCCTCACAGCCTCAGGCCCCTTCCCAAGGTGTTTTGGACTTCGACTCCCAGAATTCCTCACAGCCTCAGGCCCCATTCCAAAGGTGTTTTGGACTTCGACTCCCAGAATTCCTCCCAGCCTCAGGCCCCATTCCCAAGGTGTTTTGGACTTCGACTCCCAGAATTCCTCCCAGCCTCAGGCCCCTTCCAAAGGTGTTTTGCACTTCGACTCCCAGAATTCCTCCCAGCCTCAGGCCCCTTCCAAAGGTGTTTTGCACTTCGACTCCCAGAATTCCTCACAGCCTCCGACCCCTTCCCAAGGTGTTTTGGACTTCGACTCCCAGAATTCCTCACAGCCTCAGGCCCCTTCCCAAGGTGTTTTGGACTTCGACTCCCAGAATTCCTCACAGCCTCAGGCCCCTTCCAAAGGTGTTTTGGACTTCGACTCCCAGAATTCCTCACAGCCTCAGGCCCCTTCCAAAGGTGTTTTGCACTTTGACTCCCAGAATTCCTCACAGCCTCCGGCCCCTTCCCAAGGTGTTTTGGACTTCGACTCCCAGAATTCCTCACAGCCTCAGGCCCCTTCCAAAGGTGTTTTGGACTTCGACTCCCAGAATTCCTCACAGCCTCAGGCCCCTTCCAAAGGTGTTTTGGACTTCGACTCCCAGAATTCCTCACAGCCTCAGGCCCCTTCCAAAGGTGTTTTGGACTTCGACTCCCAGAATTCCTCACAGCCTCAGGCCCCTTCCCAAGGTGTTTTGGACTTCGACTCCCAGAATTCCTCACAGCCTCAGGCCCCTTCCAAAGGTGTTTTGGACTTTGACTCCCAGAATTCCTCACAGCCTCAGGCCCCTTCCCAAGGTGTTTTGGACTTCGACTCCCAGAATTCCTCCCAGCCTCAGGCCCCTTCCAAAGGTTTTTTGGACTTCAACTCCCACAATTCCTCACAGCCTCAAGCCCCTTCCAAAGGGATTGTGGGAGTTGAAGTCCAAAACACCTCTTGGAGCAGGCCTGGGCAAACTTGGGCCTTTCGGGCGTTTTGGACTTCAACTCCCACAATTCCTCACAGCCTCAGGCCCCTTCCAAAGGGATTGTGGGAGTTGAAGTCCAAAACACCTCTTGGAGCAGGCCTGGGCAAACTTGGACCTTTCAGGTGTTTTGAACTTCAACTCCCACAATTCCTCAATACTTGGATCTCCCCTGCCACACACACACACACACACACACACACTCCAGGCCCCTCGGAGCAAGAGGCCATGGCGCGTCCTGGGGTCCCTCTCTCCAGGGTGCTCTCCGGCCGCAGTGTGGACTACAACTCCCATCGTGGTGGGCCACTCCCTCCAGAGAGAGGGGTCCTGTGTGCCAGGTGGGGCCCAGGCCCGGCATGGGAGGGGTTCGCAGTGCTGCTCTCGGATGGCAGGTGAACTACACATCCCAGCATCCACAATTTACACCACCCCAAAAATCCACCAGAATCGGAGCTTGGGCCTCTCAGGCGCGCGTACCGAATGTGGTGCAGGCCCACCGTGGTTGTTTGCGTTCCCAGTGTTCTCTGGGTGCAGCAGGTGAACTACAATTCCCACCAGTCAAGGTCAATTCCCCCCAGAGTGAGAGAGCTCTCCATTGTACCTGCCTTAGGAGGCCATGGGGTTCCTGGGTGCCAAAGCCGGCCCAGGCCCATCCTCTGTGTGTGTGTGTGTGGGGGGTCAGTCACAGAGCCCTGCCTTGATGCAGGGTGAACTACAACTCCCACCCTGAGGAGTCAGCCCCCAAACCCCTCCAGAAGGCTCACTTGCTGACCAGCCCCCCTCTTTGCTGTGTGCCATAGGGAAGGGTCAGCTCAGGATTTCATGGTTGCCATGACTACCATGGGGTTGACTCAAGTGTTATCTGTCCCCACTCATCAGGCGGTCACACTTTGGACCTTGTTTTTATTGTGGACGGTGGAACAGTCAGAGTGGAAGAGCAAACTATTCTTCCTTTGTCATGGTCTGACCACCATCTGATCCGTTTAAGAGTAACCGTGCCCTCTACCCTCCGCAGGGGTGGTTGACCCATTAAGATGGTCCACCCCAGGAGGCTGATGGATCCAGAAGGACTCCTGAGGTTTCTTGGGGATCTTCCTGTCCTGAAGACTGACAATCCTGTTGACGCCCTTGTTGATCGCTATAATAGCGAGATGGCCAGGGCGATTGACTCGATCGTCCCCGAACGCCCCCTCTCCTTGCGTAGAGTCACTCCAGCTCCCTGGTTCACCGAGGAGCTGGCTGCGATGAAGCGCTGGAGGAGGGGTCTAGAGCGCACACGGAAGAAGTCTCGTGACGTGTCTGATCAAGCACGGGCTAAAGCCGCTATTAAGGTGCAACTACACATCCCAGCATCCACAACTCACAAAGGCCAAGGCTCATCCCACCCCCAAACCCACAAGAATTGCAGCTTGGGCCTCAAGGGAGGGGCAGTGGGCGAGGTCATGCAAAGGCTCAAGAGAGGGGCAGTGGGCGTGGCCATGCAAAGGGTCAAGGGAGGGGCAGTGGGCGGGGCCATGCAAAGGCTCAAGGGAGGGGCAGTGGGTGAGGTCATGCAAAGGGTCAAGGGAGGGTCAGTGGGCGGGGCCATGCAAAGGGTCAAGGGAGGGGCAGTGGGCAGGCTCATGCAAAAGGTCAAGGGAGGGGCAGTGGGGGAGGTCATGCAAAGGCTCAAGGGAGGGTCAGTGGGTGGGGCCATGCAAAGGGTCAAGGGAGGGGCAGTGGGCAGGCTCATGCAAAGGGTCAAGGGAGGGGCAGTGGGGAGGTCATGCAAAGGCTCCAGGGAGGGTCCGTGGGTGGGGCCTTGCAACGGGTCAAGGGAGGGGCAGTGGGCAGGCTCATGCAAAGGGTCAAGGGAGGGGCAGTGGGGGAGGTCATGCAAAGGCTCAAGGGAGGGTCAGTGGGTGGGGCCATGCAAAGGGTCAAGGGAGGGGCAGTGGGCAGGCTCATGCAAAGGGTCAAGGGAGGGGCAGTGGGCGAGGTCATGCAAAGGGTCAAGGGAGGGTCAGTGGGCGGGGCCATGCAAAGGGTCAAGGGAGGGGCAGTGGGTGAGGTCATGCAAAGGCTCAAGGGAGGGTCAGTGGGCGGGGTCATGCAAAGGGTCAAGGGAGGGGCAGTGGGCAGGCTCATGCAAAGGGTCAAGGGAGGGGCAGTGGGCGAGGTCATGCAAAGGCTCAAGGGAGGGTCAGTGGGCAGGGCCATGCAAAGGGTCAAGGGAGGGGCACTGGGCAGGCTCATGCAAAGGGTCAAGGGAGGGTCAGTGGGAGGGGCCATGCAAAGGGTCAAGGGAGGGGCAGTGGGCGAGGTCATGCAAAGGCTCAAGGGAGGGGCAGTGGACCGGGCCATGCAGAGTCAAGGGAAGGGGCAGTGGGCGGGGCCATGCAAATTCCACCCGGATGGAGAAATGGGAAAGGCACCCCGGGAGGGAGGGGTCTTTGGTGGAGGAAAAGCAGGCCCGCGAGGGGGCTGGAAGGGTCCCCGCCTGAGAGCCTTCCCTTGGGGAGTGGGCAGCGTGGAGCTGTTCCCTGTGGTTGTGTCTTTGTGGGGTCTCTTCTTCTTCCGGCCCTGGCTGCCCTCCTGGACCAGCCCAGGCCAAGCTCCTCCCTGCTGACCGTAGCCACCTTCCCCAGGGGTTCCTCCGGGGTGGGCTCTCTCTCTTTCCTGGAGGATGGCCTGGCTGGACCTTCTCGCGGCCCAAGGTCCCCCCTCTCTCTCCTGGGGGTTCTCCTCCAGCCAGGCGCCTCTCTTTCTCCGCTCAGCCTTACTTCTGGTCCAGAAGGACTACCGACTGCAATGCACCCTGAGTCCTGCCACGTGCACCATGGAGGGCCTTCTGCTCCTGCTCTCGCATCCAGAGGTTGCTGCTAGAGGGAAGACCATGGCTTGGGCTCTGCGAGGGATCTTCGTGGCCAGGTGGAGGCCTCTGCTCTTCCCTCTTTGGTCATCAAGGCGGGTCCTTGCTCTCCTCCCGAGAAGGAAGCATTGCCTCCTGGTGTCCTGGCTGCAGGGTGGACTTTGTGGAGGACGTGAGCAGGGCTGCTGCTGGACACGGGTGGTGGGCGCTCCTTCTTGGGAGGCTTTGAGGCAGAGGCTGGGTGGCCATCTGTCGGGGGTGCTTTGGGTGCAATGGTCCTGCTTCCTGGCAGAAGGGGGTTGGGCTGGGTGGCCCACCAGGTCACTTCCCACTCTAGGATTCTAGGATGCCAGGATTCTGTGTTCAGGGTTTATTTTATTCATTGGGTCGGGAGCGAACCAAAACAGTTTGCAGACTTGGCATTCTATTAAATGCCCTTTGACCGGTAACTGGCCACTCGGAGTGCCTCTGGTGTTTGTTGCGAGAAGGTCCTCCATTGGGCATGTGGCAGGGTCTGTGGCAAGGTCCTCCATTGGGCATGTGGCAGGGTCTGTGGGAAGGTCCTCCATTGGGCATGTGGCAGGGTCTGTGGCAAGGTCCTCCATTGGGCATGTGGCAGGGTCTGTGGCAAGGTCTTCCATTGGGCATGTGGCAGGGTCTGTCCTCCATTGGGCATGTGGCAGGGTCTGTGGCAAGGTCCTCCATTGGGCATGTGGCAGGGTCTGTGGCAAGGTCCTCCATTGGGCATGTGGCAGGGTCTGTGGCAAGGTCCTCCATTGGGCATGTGGCAGGGTCTGTGGCAAGGTCCTCCATTGGGCATGTGGCAGGGTCTGTGGCAAGGTCCTCCATTGGGCATGTGGCAGGGTCTGTGGCAAGGTCCTCCATTGGGCATGTGGCATTGGTCTGTGGATTGCTCTTCTCGCATGCCGTGGACTCCACTTTGCGGCCCCATTTCCGGCATCTCGTGGTGCCCGAGCGCAGTCTGTTCAGCACTTTCAAAGTAACCTGCAGTGTCAATTTTGGGAGGGCCATGGGTGCCTCCTGCTCAGCGGGAACCTTGGCCTGTTCTCGGAGGCTGGACTCTCTCTTTGTAAGCACACACACACACAGCCGCAACCCCAGTCCCAGGAGGGAACCCTGCTGATGGCACTCCACTCACCACCTCTTCCCAGGAGGAAGAGGAGGAAGCCTGGGGGAGAATTACCCTCGGGGTTAATTCGCTTCACCAATGACAGATCCACCTCACCATAGTTTTGCCTGGCCCACATTGGACACGTTTCCTTGCCTAGAGGTCATGGGGGACCTTGTCCAAGGAAGGCCTTCCTGAAGTCCAGGTATGCTCCACTCACGGCCTTCCCTGCATCTACCCAGCTTGTAACTCTATCGAAAAAAGAGATCAGGTGAGCCTGGTGTGACTTGTCATTGATCAATCCGTGTTGACTATAAGCAGTGATTGCATTATGTAATAATAGTAATAATTAATAAATGAATCTTTATTTGGACCCCCCCTGCCATCTCCCCAAGGGATTCAGGAATGCTCAGAGAAGAACTAAAGTAGTGCTGCATCTTCACCACAATACACCGTATTTATTTATTTATTTATTTACTGTATTTGTATACCGCCTTTCTCAGCCTTTCGGCGACTCAAGACAGTTTACAGAAAGCAAGCAATACACACAATTTCAAAATGCACATAAAAACATTAAATACAATACAATAAAACAATTAAAACATTAAATACAACACAATAAAAACAATAAACAACAGCCAGGAGACAGGTGTTTTAAAGTCTCTTCCTCAGTCCCTCCTCTTAGCTGGCTTGGGGGGGGCAGCAGCATTCCTCCTTCTCCTCCTGAGGTGGCCGGCAGATGTAGTAAGCAACAGCCAGGAGACAGGTGTTTTAAAGTCTCTTCCTCAGTCCCCCCTCTTAGCTGGCTTGGGGGGGGCAGCAGCATTCCTCCTTCTCCTCCTGAGGTGGCAGGCAGATGTAGTAAGCAACCGCCTGGAGACTTGTTTTAAAAAGTCTCTTCCTCAGTCCCTCCTCTTAGCTGGCTTGGGGGGGAGGCAGCAGCATTCCTCCTTCTCCTCCTGAGGTGGCAGGCAGATGTAGTAAGCAACAGCCAGGAGACAGGTGTTTTAAAGTCTCTTCCTCAGTCCCTCCTCTTAGCTGGCTTGGGGGGGGATGTAGCAGCAGCACTCCTCCTTCTCCTCCTGAGGTGGCAGGCAGATGTAGTAAGCAACAGCCAGGAGACAGGTGTTTTAAAGTCTCTTCCTCAGTCCCTCCTCTTAGCTGGCTTGGGGGAGGCAGCAGCATTCCTCCTTCTCCTCCTGAGGTGGCAGGCAGATGTAGTAAGCAACAGCCAGGAGACAGGTGTTTTAAAGTCTCTTCCTCAGTCCCCCCTCTTAGCTGGCTTGGGGGGGAGGCAGCATTCCTCCTTCTCCTCCTGAGGTGGCAGGCAGATGTAGTAAGCAACAGCCAGGAGACAGGTGTTTTAAAGTCTCTTCCTCAGTCCCTCCTCTTAGCTGGCTTGGGGGGCAGGCAGCAGCATTCCTCCTTCTCCTCCTGAGGTGGCAGGCAGATGTAGTAAGCAACAGCCAGGAGACAGGTGTTTTAAAGTCTCTTCCTCAGTCCCTCCTCTTAGCTGGCTTGGGGGGGAGGCAGCAGCATTCCTCCTTCTCCTCCTGAGGTGGCAGGCAGATGTAGTAAGCAACAGCCAGGAGACAGGTGTTTTAAAGTCTCTTCCTCAGTCCCTCCCCTTAGCTGGCTTGGGGGAGGAGGCAGCATTCCTCCTTCTCCTCCTGAGGTGGCAGGCAGATGTAGTAAGCAACAGCCAGGAGACAGGTGTTTTAAAGTCTCTTCCTCAGTCCCTCCTCTTAGCTGGCTTGGGGCAGCATTCCTCCTTCTCCTCCTGAGGTGGCCGGCAGATGTAGTAAGCAACAGCCAGGAGACAGGTGTTTTAAAGTCTCTTCCTCAGTCCCTCCTCTTAGCTGGCTTGGGGGGGGGGGAGGCAGCAGCATTCCTCCTTCTCCTCCTGAGGTGGCCGGCAGATGTAGTAAGCAACAGCCAGGAGACAGGTGTTTTAAAGTCTCTTCCTCAGTCCCTCCTCTTAGCTGGCTTGGGGGAGATGTAGTAAGCAGCAGCATTCCTCCTTCTCCTCCTGAGGTGGCAGGCAGATGTAGTAAGCAACAGCCAGGAGACAGGTGTTTTCTCTTCCCTCAGTCCTCCTCTTAGCTGGCTTGGGGGAGGCAGCAGTCTGGCTTGGGGGAGGCTTCCTCCCTGAGGTGGCAGTCCCTCCTCTTAGCTGGCTTGGGGGGGGGAGGCAGCAGCATTCCTCCTTCTCCTCCTGAGGTGGCAGGCAGATGTAGTAAGCAACAGCCAGGAGACAGGTGTTTTAAAGTCTCTTCCTCAGTCCCTCCTCTTAGCTGGCTTGGGGGGGGGAGGCAGCATTCCTCCTTCTCCTCCTGAGGTGGCCGGCAGATGTAGTAAGCAACAGCCAGGAGACAGGTGTTTTAAAGTCTCTTCCTCAGTCCCTCCTCTGGCTAGCTGGGTGGCAGGCAGATGTAGGGGGAGACAGGTGTTTTAAAGTCTCTTCCTCAGTCCCTCCTCTTAGCTGGTTTGGGGGGGAGGCAGCAGCATTCCTCCTTCTCCTCCTGAGGTGGCAGGCAGATGTAGTAAGCAACAGCCAGGAGACAGGTGTTTTAAAGTCTCTTCCTCAGTCCCTCCTCTTAGCTGGCTTGGGGGAGGCAGCAGCATTCCTCCTTCTCCTCCTGAGGTGGCAGGCAGATGTAGTAAGCAACAGCCAGGAGACAGGTGTTTTAAAGTCTCTTCCTCAGTCCCTCCTCTTAGCTGGCTTGGGGGAGGCAGCAGCATTCCTCCTTCTCCTCCTGAGGTGGCAGGCAGATGTAGTAAGCAACAGCCAGGAGACAGGTGTTTTAAAGTCTCTTCCTCAGTCCCTCCTCTTAGCTGGCTTGGGGGAGGCAGCAGCATTCCTCCTTCTCCTCCTGAGGTGGCAGGCAGATGTAGTAAGCAACAGCCAGGAGACAGGTGTTTTAAAGTCTCTTCCTCAGTCCCTCCTCTTAGCTGGCTGTTTTAAAGGGGGCTTGGGGGGGAGGCAGCAGCATTCCTCCTTCTCCTCCTGAGGTGGCCGGCAGATGTAGTAAGCAACAGCCAGGAGACAGGTGTTTTAAAGTCTCTTCCTCAGTCCCTCCTCTTAGCTGGCTTGGGGGGGGGAGGCAGCAGCATTCCTCCTTCTCCTCCTGAGGTGGCAGGCAGATGTAGTAAGCAACAGCCAGGAGACAGGTGTTTCCCAGTAAGAATAGTAAGAATTATAAGGCTTGCCAAATTGTAATGGTTTGGGTCGTCCTCCTTTCCCTTCCTGAAGAGAGGTCAGAACCACATTTGCCCTCTTCCAATTGGATGGGTTTGAAAGTCCCACAGTATTTTTGCGTGTTCATTTTCCACTACTTTTGCAGGTTGAGGATCCCTTTACCAGTTCTTTACTCCTGGCAGTGTTATTATTATTATTATTACTTGTGACATAAGTTCCAGTGAATCTATTGGGCCACAGAGTTGTGCCTCTGTTTGTAGTCCATCTGTGAGATTTTCTTGCAGCATCTGAGGAGACGATCCATGGTTTCATCGGCTTCCTTGAAGTCTGCATTTTGGGTCATCAGCGGATTTTTCGATCCTGGCCTTAATGGCCTTTGTCCCGATGGCTTGCTCCTGGGCTGCAAGAACCAGGCCTTCTTCGGTCTCCTTCTCCAGGGTTCCATTCGTGAGCCATCACCCGGTCTTCTCCTGGTCAACTTTTCCTTCAGTTTTGTCCAGGAACTGCCCGTGCAATGCTTTGTTGTGCCATCTGTTCCAGGACCACCCACGATAAGTGAAAATCCGCGAAAAAGGGATGCTCCACCCTCTTTGCCGAGTCTGCTGTTCCCCACCTCGGAGGCCCCATGGGCGCCATTGATGGCACTGCCAGGCTGGGCTGAGGCCTGGTCGGAGAAGAGGACGAGGCTGCTGCCAAGTGGGCGGAGGCAGGGTAAGGCCCAGTGCCTGGCTGCCGCTCCCCCGCTTATTGCAGACCTGCGAAACTAAAGTCCGCAATAAGCGAAACGCGATATAGCGAGGTAACAATGTATATCCATCTATAGCTGGATGTTTGTCAGGAGGGCTCTGATTATGTTTTCTTGCCCTGGTGAAGGGAGTTGCACTGGATGTCCTTCAGTCAGCATTTTTCAACCTGGGAGTCAGGACCCCTGGGGGGCCACGAGCAGGTGTCAGAAAGGACACCAAGTACCACCAGAAACCACAGTATTTTCTGTTGTTCATGGGGTTCTGCGTGGGAAGTTTGGCCCAATTCTACTGTTGGTGGGGTTCAGAATGCTCTTTTATTGTAGGTGAGCTATAAATCCCAGCAACTGCAACTCCCAAATGTCAAGCTTCATTTTACCCAAACTCCACCAGTGTTCACATTTGGTCATATTTATTTATTTATTATTTCGATTTACTAAACCGCCCTTCCCGAGGCTCAGGGCGGTTTCCAGACATATAAAAACACATCAAGATTTAAAACATCATAAAATACCATAAAACAATCCTAACCAATTACATTCACATAAAATCACACGAATCGGAACAGGCTGATTCATGATGGAAGGCAGTGGCAGCACGGATAGGCGGGAGATTATCAATTCAGCACCAGTCAGTCACCAAATGCTTGCCTGAACACCAGGTCTTGCATGACCTACGGAAGGCCATCAGGTCCCGCAGGGCGCACATCTTGGCCGGGAGCGAGTTCCACAGGACTGGAGCAGCCACCGAGAACGCTCTCTGCCATGTGCTGGAAACCCTATAGAGCTTCAGACCTGGGACCTCAAGCATGTTAAGACCCTCTGAGCGCAGTGATCTTCTGGGCACGTATGGGGTAAGCTGCTCCTTCAAGTACACTGGCCCAAAACCATGTAAGGCCTTGAAAGTCAAAACTAACACTTTGAAGGAGACCCGGAATTCAATTGGCAACCAGTACAGTTCGCGCAGGAGGAGTGTTATATGGGATGTTCTAGTAGCTCCCAGCAGCAGGCGGGCTGCCGCGTTCTGCGCCAGTTTAAGTTTCCGGATCGCCGACAAAGGTAGGCCAATGTACAGCGCATTACAGTAGTCTAGCCTCGAGATGACTGTGGCTTGGATCACTGTGGCCAGGTCGCAACGGGAGAGATAGGGAGCCAGGCATTTTGCTTGCCGCAGATGGTAAAAGGTTGTCTTGCAGGCACAAGCAATTTGTGCCTCCATACACAGCTGGGGGTCCAGCCGGACCCCAAGGCTCTTAACTAAAGACTGCGGGCACAGTGCCACGCCGTCAAATGTCAGCAGCTGGATCCCCCGGGCAGCCCAGCTACAAGATCTCACGAATATTGAGTATTCGTGCCAAATTTGGTCAAGATCCATCATTGGTGGGAGTTCAGAATGCTTGTACGTTTCCTATAAATCCCAGCAACTACAACTCCCAAAAGACAAAATCATTTTTAAAGGGATGGTCACACCTTGAGTTAGTAGGTCACTTGTGGCTAAATGTGGCGGCAATTTGTCCAGCGCATTTTGAGTTATGATGTCACTCAAAACGAACAGAGCATATATATATATACACACACACACACACGTTGCTGTGGCGCAGTCTGGTGGTATAGAAAATGAAGTAATGAGAAGGTCTGCTTAATAATAATCAAAGTACTCCTGACAGATGGACATTCACCCTCTGCTTAATAAACTACATCTGGAGAGCACTGTGGATCCAAACAAACAGGGATCGAAACTTGGCACAAATGCTCAGTATGTCCTACTTTGGGCACTGGTCGTCGTCATGCCAGTGCCCAAAGGAACCAATGAATTTAATATAATCCAGTTCAGAAAAGATAATCCGGATTTTAAATGGCAGTGTAGAAGGGTCTTAATATAATCCAGTCCAAAGCAGATAATCCGGATTTTATATGGCAGTGGAAAAGGGGCTTAATGTAATCCAGTTTGAAGAAGATAATCTGCATTTTAAATGGCTGTGGCGAAGGGTCTTAATATAATCCAGTTCAAAGCAGATAATCTGCATTTTATAGTAGTGGAGAAGGGTCTTAATATAATCCGGATTTTATATGGTAGAGTAGGCCCCTTTGACACTGCCCTAGAAAATCCAGACTATCTGCTTGGAACGTGCAGACTCCTATTATCCAGTTCCAAACAGAGATGTGGGTTGTATATGGCAGTGTATACACCCAGTCTTGGGGGAGGATGAGTATGGGGGGATCAACCGGATCACAGTAGATCCTTCCCTTGAGGAACTTTCTTGGATCCTTTTGGCAGGCAGACACTGCAAGATGAGAGAGAGGCGTGACCTAGAACAGGGCTGTCCAACTTCTACTGGCCCAAGGGCCGGAATTCCGGTCACTGATCACCTGGGGGGCCAAAGGGCCCGCCCCCTCTCTAGCTCCGCCCCCTCCCCGCCCCTCCCCCAGCTCCACCCCCTCCCCGCCCCTCCCCCGGCTCCAATTTGCTTACAATTACTAGTTGCAATATTAATTATAAAATAAATAATTGGGAGTTGTAGTTGCTGGGATTGGTAGTTCGCCTACAATCAAAGAGCATTCTAAACCCCAACAATGATGGAATTAACCAATCTTGGCACAAAGAACTCCCATGACCAACAGGAAATACTGGAAGGCTTTGGTGGGCACTGACCTTGTGTTTTGGAGCTGTAGTTCACCTCCATCCAGAGAGCACTGTGGACTCAAATAATGATGGATCTGGACCAAACTTGGCATGAATACTCTCTCTCTTTCTCTCTCTTTCTCTCTGTTTCTGTCTCTATTTCTCCCTCTGTCTCTCTTTCTCTCTTTCCTCCCTACCCGGCCCCCTCCATCCCTCCTTCCCCCCGGACGCGCTGTGGCTCGGATCGCGAGCCCCGGCGCAGGGAAGGAGGAGGGGCTATGGAGGGAGAAGGCAGCCGGCTGCCTTCTCCCACCCTAGCCCCTCCTCCTTCCCCCCCGGACGCGCCGCGGCTCGGATCGCGAGCCCCGGCACGGGGGAGGAGGAGGAGGAATCCTCCCTTCCTCCTCCTCCTCCTTCCCCGGCGCCACGGCGATCGGGACACCAGCGGCGCCAGGAAGGAGGAAGAGGAGGAGGAGGAAGGGAGGATTCCTCCTCCTCCCCCCCCCGCTGCTGTGAACCGGATCGCAGCAGCGGGGCGGAGAGAGAGACGGAGGGTGCGAGGCAAGGAGGAGGAGCTGGCTCCCTTCCTTCTCCCTGCCTCGCCTCCTCCTCCTCCTCCCCCCCCGGCGGCTTTTTTAAAAAAAAATATTTTTAAAAAAATTTTTTTAAAATTTATTTCAGGAGGGTAGCGGGGGCCGTGTCCAAGAGGCTGGGGGGCCGTGTATGGCCCGCGGCCCGCCCTTTTGGACAGCCCTGACCTAGAACACAGCAAGAAACACAGGTGGCTTTAGGACCCAGCGAGGGCGGGACGGAGGGAGGAGGGCAAGGAGGCGGCCAGCCTTTGGTGCCCTTTCTTTCTTTCTCTTTCTTGCTTCTGCCTTCTCTCTCTCTCTCTCTCTCTCTGAGAGGGAGAGAAGCCTCCAAAGAGTGGGGGGCGGGGCGGGCGAAGGAGGCCGGGAAAAGTGGGGCAAAGCCAAAAAACCCCCACCCCAAACCCTGCTGCCCTAGAGGACTGAGTAAACAGGCTGAGAACAAAATGACTCTGAATGAACAGATACCGCAACAATAAAGCAGTAATATCAATGAAGTGTAATATATCAAAACATTGAAAGAACATCCCAAAAGACAGCAATAACAGTAAAGCTGTCAGCATATGCAATACATATAATAATAATAATATAATAATACTGTTTATTTCTATTCCGCTCTTCTCACCCCAAAGGGGACTCAGTGCGGATTACAATACATATACGACAGACAATCCCTGTCGGAGACGTACAGTTTTTACACATAGACAGTACAGGTTAGACATAGACAGTACAGTGCAGTTTTTATAGAAGGGTTTTTTCTTGGCTGCGTCACAGGGTAACCGACATGCGGGTGGTCATCCAGATGTCACTGCTCCAATTACATCATTGTTGTTGTTATGCGTCTTAGCGTCACAAGGGGGTGCTGTTGTTCCATCCTCATGACGGGAGCCTTCTGCATTTCTGCATTTCCCTCTTCCGCATTCACCTAGCGGGCCAGAAAGTAGTTCTGTAAAAGCCCTTCCCCATTATTTATATAATGGTCCCCATTGGTGTTTGAACTGCTTGGGTGGGCAGTGGACTAGGCTCATATCTTGTTATTAGCTGGTCATCCAAGCCAGCTCGGGAATTGAACCAGCAACCCTCAGGTTGCAAGCACAGCTGTGTTACCACTGTGCTATCTCCCCGGCCCATAACAAGTGAGATATTCAATACATATAATGCAGATACAATATCATAAGATTCAAGTAGAAAATACAGATATTCATCATAGAGTATAACATCAAAAGATCCCTATGTGAAATGAAACAGCAGTATTATACAGGCACAATGCCCCAGCAGGAGCTTGAAAGGTAAGTATCACAATCACACAATGTGTATAGTTTACAAACATAGCAAAACACATCACAATAATCCAAATAAAGGGGTAGATACCCTGAATCCCTGATAGGTGATGGCCAGCGGAGGAGATGAGAAGGAATGTCCCCTGTTCTGATGAGGCTCAACTCAGTGAAAGGATATGCAGAAGGCGTCCCAGCTCTATGGGCTGTGACGTCACAAGATGCAGAGCAGGTCGCTGCAATTCAAAATAAAGAGGAGAAGCCCCAAAGTAACAAAAACTGGTCACAGAGACACGCCTGTGTATGAAGAGCTTCGCTCATGGATGGTGT
>JARBWK010001902.1:0-16853 GCA_030556195.1 Anolis apletophallus | reverse complement strand
TTCGCCATCCATCCATGAATAAAAAGTGAAGTCTCCTCCTCCCGGGGCACTCCACGCCGAATCCCTTGGCTCCCTTCTGGGCATAACCTGGGACATCCTTTTCATGGTATGCTCCATCGCATCCATTCTACACCTCATCACCGCCAATTCCGATAGCGGTTCAGGTTCCGTGGTCTCACTACCACTCTCCGCCAGGTCCACCTGAGCTGGGGCACTCTTCCCCTCAGCTTCTCTGGTCCTGCACTCCACTGGATCCACCTGAGCTGGCCCTTCTTTCAGCACAGCTTCTCTGGTTCCTCCCGCCATCCGGACACCCGCCTGAATGGGGCCTCGCTGCCTCATTCCTCTCAAAGCGCTCACCTGAGCGTCCCACAATCTCCGCTTCTCGGAGCTCGTCCCTCTGGGCTGACGCACCACACGCCCGTCACCCTGGACTCGTCCGGGAACCCCACTTGGTCAATGGTAGTCCACTCCCAATCCATGGTTCTCCGGACCTCTTCAGGAGCAATATTCCACATATCGATATACTCCTCTTCCTTCCAAGCCAACCTCTCCATTGCTGGGAAAGTTGAATGGGGCTTTAGCTTCTGTAATGACGCTCCAACTTCGGTAAGGATCACGCGTAGATAGAAGCACGGTCCAACACGATTTTATTGCAGGTACAACACTTGTAAAGCTAAAGCACCGGCCTGCCACCCAAACACATCTTTTATACCCAAACCCCTCCCTTGCCCATGCAATGTCCAGGCAGGGTTGCACCATATCCGGGTGAATCAGCAAAACCAATAGTCCAAGGGATTTGACCTCATTAGTCTCTGAGTCAGCATTAATAGTCCATTGTCCAATGTCCAAGTCCAGAAGAGGTTACCTCACTTCCCCTGGAGGCACCTGGAAGTTACATCACTCCCAGACTGTCTCAGCATGTCCTTCAGTAACTAGGGCAAAGGTCCCAGAGAACTGGGACAAAGGTCAGCCACCTCATGGCAGGCTGGAAACCTGAACTTCTTCCAAGCTCAGATTTCCCAGATCTGACAGTATCCTTGAAGTGACTGGCTCGACCTTAAAGGAGCTGGGAGTGTCGACCTCTGGCGTGGGCTGCTCCATGAGGTCACGAAGAGTCGGAAGCGACTGAACAAATAAACAACATAAAGACAAATCAGCAGCAATATTGAAAATTATCAAGTCCACTTACAGCTGTGTGGTAGACATTGTTCAATGTCTGCCCCAAATCTCGACGAATGCTGTAAAACTAAGGTGCTCCTCTTTGCTGTTTCCAAAGGCCCATTTAACAAACTCTAGCACCGGGAATGTGGCGCAGCTGGCTGGGTGTCAGCTGCATAAGATCTCTACTGACCAGAAGGTCATGAGTTCGAGGCCTGCCCGGGTCGGGGTAAGCTCTCGATCAATTGTGTAGCTTGTTGTTGACCTTTGCAACCCGAAAGACAGTTGCATCTGTCAAGTAGGAAATGTAGGTGCCACTTGTGTGGGGAGGCTAAATTTAACTGATTTACAAGGCCATAGAATCTCCAGGAAATACACACACAAAAAGAATGAAGGAATGTGACAGCTCCTCCTGGTGGCCAGAAGCTGGAATGTTAAAATTGCCTCTATGTCTGTCTATATATGTTGTATGTCAAATGGCATTGAATGTTTGCCTATATGTGCATTGTGATCCGCCCTGAGTCCCCTGCGGGGTGAGAAGGGCGGAATATAAATGATGTCAATAAATAAATAAATACATGTATAAATCTAGACATTTTAATTAAGAAATCGTCCCAAAAAAACCACTGTGTTTATATATCCATGGGTCAGTGTGAATCCTGTACATTAACTTATCCAAAAAGGAACCTTCTCTGAGCAGAGTGGCAAAAGGCAAGAGTTTCATCCATCCAGGAGAGCCTAAAAGAAGTATTGACCCCCTCTATTCTCTCTGTTGTATTGCTGCACCTGGCCTTTTTGAATGCCCGGTGGAAATTGCAGTTCTGGCCAGGTGCACATGGTCCCCTAAGATAGCATTGGTGCTTCCCCTCTCCATGGAATGACTCTCAACTTATCCAGAGGTCATATCAAAATCCATAATTTTGGCCCCAAACCTGCCCTCAACATATACATGAGCATATGGTACCTTATTTATTTCATGTCAAAAGCATTACATAAATAAGTATAAAACTGTTAAAATAAAGGAAACACAAGTGGCTAAATAATTTTAGACCAAAAACGGGCAACAGCAACGACATTGCCTGTAGCTTTAAACAATTCTTCCTCTGTGCTCGAGGCAGGGCATTGTGGACAAGCATAGTGTAGGCTTATCATTCTGTGCCCACACTATGGAGTTGTTTGTTCTGCTCCACAGTTGCACAAGCAGGAGGATTCGCCTAGGTAGTGCTATTTTGCCAGGTTGTCTTTTGATCAGGCCACTCCACTTCTGAGTCTGTTCAGGGGCTTCCAAGTTGCCCATTTTTGGACCCTCGTAAAGGGCCATAAAATTGGGATTTCCTGGTTTAGCTGCCCAGAGGGATTCTCATGTTGTTGTTGGGGAAACATTAAGGGGAGTGGTGATTCTCATGAAGCTTTTCCTTGGTTTAAGTCTACTGGGATGAGGCTGCAAGTCATACAGTGGGTGGCTTTCACAGTGTTCAACCTTATTTCTCTCCCACTTAGTAGTAACTTCTTGTCACACATCGGAGGGAGGGGAGCAATGCCAGCTAGTTACCCCCAAAGCATTGCTTTATATGGTATCTTGCCTACTATCGTCCCCACTCCTTCAACTGCTATACACCACTCGATGATAATAATCTGGGAGTTTTTCCTTGATAATTTAAAATTTAAAAACAAGGCACACACTTCCTGTGTTCATTGTTTTAAAATGCAAATGTGGGTGTGGAGAGTATAACACCCTCTATTGCTGGATTCAGCTTGCAGAGGCTGCAAAAATTAGTCCACCACTCCTCTAACATTTGCAAATTAATGTTCAAATGTATTGGCAAATGTAAAATGGCATTTTAAAAAACCACAGTGTTTCTCCAGTGGGACATATTAAGAATATTAATATTCAGAGTCCCATTTCTTAATACAGTGACACCTCCTGGTTACAGTTTATGATGCATCCTTTACATTTAAATCAACGTAATCTTCTTAACTCCCATTTCAGCCTTGATTTCATATATGACCTCTTTGAACACGTTTCGAGCCGCAGCAGTCAAGACACTTTGAAAGGAGGGAGCAAACATCGAAAACCCACTGTCAGCCTACAATTCAAGGTTAGTTGCTTCTTCTGCTTAGCTCCTCTTTCTAGACATTGGGTTGGTGAGGAGATAATTGGTGTCTTAATTTCTGTATGAAATTCTCAACTATAGATAGGAGCCCCTGGTGATGCAATAGGTTAAACCCTTGGGGTGGCAGGACTGCTGACAGAAAGGTCAGTGGTTAAAATCCGGGGAACAGGGTGAGCTCCCGCATGTCAGCTCCAGCTTCCCATGCAGAATCATGCGTTACTATCCCACAGGATGGAAACACATCCGGGTGCCCCCTAGGCAACATTTTTGCAGGCGGACAATTCTCTCACACCAGAAGCGACTTGCAGTTTCTTCTTCATGTGGTCTGTGAAATCCACACACATGGGTTTTCCCCCGCGCATGCGCAGATTCTCGGATACTCTACTAGAAAGATCTAAATACAAGCACCGCCCACCTTCCCATCAGCCCCAGCGCCCAGGCGGGGCTTGCTCCTCAGTCCTTTTTTCCGCGTGAAGCAGGACACATCTCGGATTGCTCTCTCTAGCTTTTTCCTCTGACCAGGTTTTTTCTTTCCCTTTCATTCTCGACCAGACCCCTTTAGATATGTCTGTCCCTACTTTTAAAAATGCTCAGCCTGTGGGGTTAATTTACCCGAGGCTGATAAACATTTAAAATGCCTGTTGTGTCTGGGGAGGCTCACCTAAAACAAGCCTGCAATATTTGCAGGAGCTTCACCACCAGGGCCCAAAAGAGCCGGGATTCGCGCGCCTAAGGCGCTCCTCTACGACCAGTCTCTGGCGCCAGAACAGCTTCGCCAAGGCGCTCAGCCTTCTCCCGAGCCTTGCCGCCTCCCCCTCCCTTGCAGGAGAGAGCTCACAACCTCCTCCGCAGCAAGAAGACCCATTGGAAGGCCCCTCTCCTTCCCAGGGCGAGCCACCAAAAAAGCAGGCAAAGCCGCCCAAAAAGGCAGCTCAAAAGACCAAACACAAGGAGAAGGAAAGGCAACAAAAAAGGAGACACCTCACTGCCCAACCGGCCTTGAGATCTCCTGTGGCTGAACCGCCAGCAGTCTTCCTTGAACTGCCTGAAATGGAGCAGGACACAGCGTCCTTTCTGGAGCTCCAGGAGCCTCCCCAATTGCTCCCCATTGATGTGCTCACGTCCCAGGTGGACCCGAGCCTTGCCTTATCCCCTCCTCTTCTCCAACCAGCTCAGCTGGCTCCAGTGCCTGAGTGCTCTCCCTCCCCGATACTGGCTGCCCGTGCTGCTTCCCAGCCACACGGCGCCGCTCTCCAAGAGAGCCTCGAGGCGCCGCTCTCCTTCTTCCTCCTCCTCCTCCTCCCGGTCCCGCAGCCCTCCTCCTAAACGTCGGCACAGTCGCTCCGCACCGTGCTTGGCCCCAGGAATACCCTTTTCCTCCCTTCCCTTACCCGCCTTTCCCTTATTATCCTCCCTATCACTACCAGGAAGGCTTTGAGAGCCACGTGGAACCACCCCCCCCCCCACGCCCTCAGGCCCGCCCCCCGCCTACAGCCACTGTTGCTTCTCCTCCTCCCGAACCGCCAGCAACTCCCCCCCACGTGGCAGTGCCTCCCTCCCTGTCTACGCCCAGTCCGGCAGAAACTCCAGAGGCTGATGTTTCTGCTACTGAACCTTCCTCTGATCCCACCGCTCCTCTGCCTCAGTGCAGCAAGAGGCTGACCCTGATCCCCTCCAAGCAGAGGAATACAAGGCATTTGCAGCATTGCTCATACGCCTGTCTAGAGCCATCAATTTGGCAACCCCTCCCCCACCCAATGCTGTTCAAGATCCATGCTTTACCACCTCAGAACAGCGACCTCCTATGGCTGCTGTATTACCAACTTTGCCCTATCTATTACAAATATTAAAACCACAGGTGTGGCACCAGGCCTGGTTCCAGCAACCTCCAAAAGGGCTGAAAATCTTTACAAGCTTGACCTTAAAGAAGCCACATGGCTTGCTAAACTTGCTAATGCCAACTCTTTGGTGACGGATGCTCAGCCGAGACCAATACAGAGAAACCAAATCTCCCCTTCCGATAAGGAAGGAAAAAGCATGACAACATGTCACGAAAGTTTTATGCCTCCGCCTGCCTATTCGATAGAATGGCCCATTAGGGGGTAGATATGAGTTGCTATCATACATACATCTAGAATAAGGTAACTCCCTACCTCGAGTTGCTACCACCGGCTGAACAGGCCATGGCTACCGCCTTTGCCCAAGAGGCTGCCCTTCTCTCTAAGCTCCAAAAGGACTTAGCTAAAAATACCGCTGATAACGCGGGGAAATTGATTGCGGGATCTGTGGCTTTGAGAAGACATGCTTGGCTTAGGCATCTACACTATCCCAAGACCAACGCAACCTGATTGAAGACCTCCCTTGGATGAGACAGGTGTGTTTAACACAGAGACTAATTCACAACTTGAACAGTCACACAAAAATAAACAAATTGTTAGTGGCTATGGTCAACGCCTACCAACAACGCCATAGGTGGAGACCTTATAGTAGATACCCTTACTCCCGAGGAGGTTACTACTACCAAAACTATAGAGACAAACAGCGTCCCCAGACGCCCTCTAGCGTTAGGGAGGCCCCTCTGCCCTTTCGAGGACAGTCACGCGGCTCCAGGCCTCCTTACAATAACAGACGGCGGTTTTAACCCGTCACTTTCTCCCCCTCCCTCCCCTCCACTCACACCTCCTGTTGTTCCACACTCTCAACACTTACAGCATACTGACACCATCCCACACCTCACCTTCCTTGATAGACTCCTACCCTTTGCGTCAGCTTGGTGTTCCATCACTACTGACAGGTGGGTCCTCAACATAGTTCACTATGGCTACTCTATTGAATTTGACTCATGCCCCCACTTGGGCACATACTACTCACTACACCTTCACCTGCCCTATGGGAAGAAATTGACTCCTTGTTGCACAAGGGAGCCGTCTCCCTGTCTCTTTAGATGATACTGCCAACTGCCTTTTTTTCTCGCTACTTTTTGGTAGACAAACGAGACGGTGGCCAGCGGCCCATCCTTGACCTCAGGGAGTCAACAGATTCATCAAGCCCCGCAGGTTCCGTATGGTTACCCTAGCGGTTATCCTCCCTTTATCAAACGGGGAGACTGGATGGCCACCATTGGTTTGAGAGATGCCTACTTCCACATTTCTATTGCCCAAGACCACCGTAGATACCTCTGCTTTGCCCTAGAAGGACAAGTTTTCAAATTCAACTCCCTACCTTTTGATCTCTCCCACTAGAAATCAGCTCCTCTCTGACATATCATATACCTTATCTCTTTTACAGGACCTTGGACTCATTGTCAACCTCGACAAATCTCAACTGATTCCTACACAACACATTCATTTCATAGGTGCCATGATAGACTCCAACGCCCAGAAGGCATTCCTCCCAGAGGACCGGTTCCTCAATCTCAAGCGGGCCATCACTGGCCTCCTCTCCCAGAGACATGCTTCTGCATGGACCATTCAGTCCATCCTGGGCCACATGGCTTCCACCACAAGTGTCACACCTTTGCCAGGCTCCGACTCGCCCCCGCTTCAGGCTTGGTTCCTTGCTGCCTTCAATCCCTTGCAGACAGTCAGTCTGTCATCCTCCACCCTCCCTCCCCTGTCCTTCGGTCACTCATATGGTGGACAAGGGAATCCAATGTGTGCTCGGGCATGCCCTTTCTTCCCCCCCACCCGTCCCTGTCAGTGACCACGGATGCCTCCGAGGGAGGCTGGGGAGCCCACACGCTACATCTCCAGATCAGCGGCCGCTGGTCCACGGAGGAGATGCAACTCCACATAAATTCACTCGAGATGCTGGCAGTAGAGAAAGCCCTTCGGGCGTTCTCGAACCTAGTTCACAACCGCACCGTCCAGATAATCACAGACAACACCTCTGTCCAGTTTTATCTCAACAAACAGGGTGGGACTCACTCGCACAACCTCCTGGCCCTCTCAATTCGCATCTGGGACTGGTGCATACAGAAAAACATCTTCCTGGTGGCAGTTCACCTTCCAGGCAAGGACAATACCTTAGCAGACTCCCTCAGTCGGACATCCTTGACCACTCACGAGTGGCGTCTTCATCCCAGAGAGTTCAGGTTCCTAACCCGCCGATGGGGCCACCCACAGGTGGACCTGTTTGCATCCCCCGACACTGCTCACTGCCCCCTCGTCTGCGCAAGGCTAGACCCTCGCGCATCCCCAGGTTGCCTGGGAGATGCCTTCCTTTTTCCAGTGGTCCCTAGGCTTCCTTTACGTATTTCCACCCCTCCCACTCCTCTCCAGAGTGGTAGCAAAGATTGTCTCAGACAAGACCGATTGCATCCTCATAGCGCCATGGTGGCCCAGGCAACCATGGTTTGCCCCCCCTCCATGCAGCCAGGGCAACTTTCTGCGCCTGCGGTCCAGCCCGGACCTGCTGACGCTACAAGACGGCCTACTTCAACACCCAGACCTCCCAACCCTCCGCCTGACGGCTTGGAGGATAACCCCTAGACCACGTCTCTGATGCGGCACGCCTCATCTTGTTGGCGGCCCAGAAGGCTTCGACTAAAAAGTCCTATACCTACAAATGGAACAAGTTCGCTACATTTTCCGAATCCCTTGGCCACCCTCCTCTTTTAGCCCCTATTCCGGTGGTAATAGACTTTTTGGTTCATCTTTCATCCCTTAATTTTTCTCTCTCCTCGATAAAGTGCTATCTAGCTGCCCTATCATGGTATAGGAGGAGAGGTGGACTCCGTCCCTCTTTCAGGATCCTATTATCCACATGTTCCTAAAGGGTTATAAGATGATCCACCCCCAGTTTCCCCACCACCTCCAGCCTGGAGCCTTGAACTTGTTCTCTCCCAGTTGTCTAAACCCCGTTCGAGCCCATGGCTCACGCTGATATCTCCCATCTCTCCTGGAAAACAGCGTTCTTGGTTGCTATTACCTCAGCCAGGAGAGCTAGCGAGATAACAGCCCTTAGGGCTGATCCCCGTTTATAAGGTTCCACGAAGACAAGGTTGTTCTTCGGACCGATGTTACTTTTTTACCTAAAGTTGTATCCCATTTTCATATGTCCCAGGACATCACTCTCCCTGCCCTGTTCCCTAAACCATCCTCTCAGTTAGAGGTGTCCCTACACTCCCTGGATGTCAAAAGGGCACTTTCCTTCTATATTGACAGGACTGCCAGTTATAGGAAGTCGCCCAGACTTTTCCTTAAATATAGAAAGGATGCCCTTGGCACTCCGGTCTCCTCACAGCGTCTGGCGTCATGGATAGTTTCCACACGGCGGGTGGCCGATCACGTGGCAGGTAGAGATCCTCCCCCGACATTACAGGCACATTCCACGAGGTCAGTTTCTACCTCTCAGGCCTTTCTGCGGGAGTTCCAGTTCATGACATCTGCAAAGCGGCAACATGGTCAACTCCTTCCACCTTGCATCCCATTACAAGCTGGACATCATCGCCAAGAGGGATGCAGCCTTTGGCAGAGCCGTTCTCTTTTCGTGTGTGGCATGACCCACCTCCAGGTAAATAGCTTGTTACTCACCCATGTGTGGGATTTCACAGACCACATGAAGAAGAAGTATGGGTTGCTTACCTGTAACCATATTTCTTCGAATGTCAGGTCTGTGAAATCCACAGGAACCCGCCCATCCTCCCCACGGTCATGCCTCTTTTCGTTCTGTGTTTTCATGAAACGGACTGAGGAGCAAGCCCCGCCTGGGCGCTGGGGCTGATGGGAAGGTGGGCGGTGCTTGTATTTAGATCTTTCTAGTAGAGTATCCGAGAATCTGCGCATGCGCTGGAAAACCCATGTGTGTGGATTTCACAGACCTGACATTCAAGAAATATGGTTACAGGTAAGCAACCCATACTTCTCAAGTCACTCTTGACATACACACAAAAAAACCTATAGATATAAATCTTTCAGAAAAATAAAATGTGGCTTTTCTCAGGGGTGTTCTGTCCCACTTGGTGGCCTTGCAATTTCGTTGGCTGTGGGACTTATTAAAATGGCCCATTGATGTAATTTGCAGATCAGGCCACTAGGTGCTGCTACTGTGACTATTAGTAGCAGCTCACTGAAATAAGTTTGAGTTAAAAGTTTAATTCTGTCCCCTCCACACCCTTCTACTTTTTTTGATTTTGTTCCAGGATTCACTGCATTCCTTAATGGCAACACTGAGCACGTCTAACCCTTTCTTCGTTCGCTGCATCAAGCCCAACATGCATAAGGTAAGGTTTGAGATTGGTTTTGCCTGGGAGTTTGTTTGCTTGTTTTGTTTTATGCCGTATGTCTTGGGATTGATCAGTTTATTTATATGTGAAATGTCTTCACTGTTCATCATTGTTGCTGGGATCAGTGGAGAAACTATTCAAATTCTACTCTTTCAAATAATTTCAAAGTCAGGCAAGTTTCGGAACTCCAGTTCTGTGCAATCTTTCATTGTTGGTTACTTCACTCTTTTGAGTTCTGTAGAAGTCGTATAATATTAATGAAAGATTTTAAGACAGCCCAAAGAATTCATAAATATCTGCTTACATAATGATCAATCAATGTTTTTTGTGCTTATAGTTTGGGATTATGTATTTATATCACAGCTCTTCTTTCATTTGGAACTCAAGTTCATTGGTTTTGTGAGGCAGACCAATTAAGCTAGAACCCCACATAGAGTTTGCCCAATACTTTGATTCCTCAGGCAAACAGTCGTAAGGCTGAACAGGGCATCGGGTTACAGCCTGTGTTGGACGGGGTTACACTCCCACTGAAGACGCAGGTTCGCAGTCTGGGTGTGATCCTGGATTCATCACTGAGCCTGGAAGCCCAGGTCTCGGTAGTGACCAGGGGGGCATTTGCACAGTTAAAACTTGTGCGCCAGCTGCGCCCGTACCTTGGGAAGTCTGACTTGGCCACGGTAGTCCACTCTCTGGTTACATCCTGTATCGACTACTGCAACGCGCTCTACGTGGGGTTGCCTTTGAAGACTGTTCGGAAGCTTCAACTGGTCCAATGGATGGCAGTCAGATTACTAACAGGAGAGGGGCTCAGGGAGCATACTACTCCTCTGTTGCGCCAGCTTCACTGGCTGCGAGTCTGCAAAAAGGCACAATTCAAAGTGCTGGCTTTAGCCTATAAAGCCCTAAACGATTCTGGCCCAACTTACCTGTCCGAACGCATCTCCCCTTATGAACCATCTAAGACATTAAGATCGTCTGAGGAGGCCCTGTTCTCGACTCTACGTCACAAATGCGTTTGGCGGGGACGAGGGACAGGGCCTTCTCAGCGGTGGCCCCTTGGCTGTGGAACGCCCTTCCTGGGGAACATTAGATCAGCCCCCTCGCTCTTGGCCTTTCTAAAAAAGGTCAAAATTGGCTATTTGAGCAGGCATTCGAAAAGGCAGTGTAACTGGCATAGGAATTGAAACAATTGTCTATGAGATTGGAGTATGATTTTATTTTGGAGACATATTGATGTTTTTATTGTTATGATTTTAATTAATGTGTTATTTTAAATTATGTTTTTTATGATGTTGTTGTAAACCGCCCCGAGTCGTCCTCGGGCTGAGAGGGAGCGGTATACAAGTGTGCTAAATAAATAAATAAACAGGTTTCTACTCCCTACAATTACAGTTATAGAGGCCTCCCAGATTGACAACGGAATATTACTACCAAGGGGTCCCCAGGATGACTTAGAATCTGCATAGCAGGCCATATGGCACACACAACTCTGTCTTCCCAAGAAATAAAGGTGACAGGTGTTGTGTGCTTTCCGGGCTGTATGGCCATGTTCTAGCAGCATTTTCTCCTGATGTTTCGCCTGCATCTATGGCTGGCATCTTTAGAGGATATCTGTACAAAAGTGGTTGAGGTACTCAGAAGGAAGAAATGGGTTTTGGTGGTGGTTGCCTGAGACAGGTGCCTCCTCTGCCTAATAGCAAGTCTGGCTCTGCAGAGATACATCTCTAAACCTAAACATGAAACTTTTCCCCTGGAAAACGACCGGAATGTAAGCAGTCAAATCTTTGTGGTTATTAACATAAGCGTTTGTTAAAAAATACCACTTCTTGCTGATTGCTCTTTAATTTGTTCTAATTTAGGAACACCTAACAGCTTTCAGAAAACATCAAGAAATCTTGAAACTTCATTCGAAATTCACAGTTTTAGAATATAATACAGCATTTTTAGGACCGGTTTTATCATATTTTATGCTCAGTGTGCTACATTTACTCTTGGGTCATTGGTTTCATTCTATAGATACTGGTCACTAAGTTGAAGGAATCACTTCTGGAATGTATGGGTTTCAAAGGCATGGCCGAACTAAAATAGAAATGCATGAATCTTCATTTAAAGAAGCCATAACTTTCAGACTTGGACAGAATTCAGCTGGAATAGATTTAGTCAAATCAAAACCACCTCAAAGAGTTAAAGCCTACAAGAATACTGGCACATTTCCAGAAAGTCATAAGAATCATAGGGAAAAGACAGGATGGTTATTTTTTCAAGCTCTGAGTGGAAACATATTGGTACTCTTTCTCAGTTCATGCAAGCTTGGGTGAAGTATCCTATTTCTTAGTGTGGGGTGGGGTGCATATCTCTGCTGTTGACTCTGAAGTGGTCCTAAAACTTTTTTTATATTAAAAAGTATGATAGCCAAGTACAGAAGGAAGGAAGAGAGATCTCTGGAGCGTATAAGATAAATATAGTTATCTGTACCCTTCTTTTTAGATTCAGAATGGTCCCTAAAGATAGCTTATGATCATAAAACATATATAAAATTCAAGGTGACTGATGTATTAAAATATAGATTTCAGAAGATAAAGGTAAAGATTTTCCCTTGACATTTCCCTCCATTTCTAAGCTTTGAAATTATTTAATTGAGATCTTTGGAACAATGACGATGCAACGGAAACTGATTTCAATAATTTATTTATTTCTTCGGTTTTATATTCCGCTCCTCCCTGCAGGCTCGGGGCGGATCACAATATCGAACATGCAATAAAACATACAGTAAAACAGGTAATAAAAACATGGTACATAACCGCGGTGGAACAGGTCTACAGTTATTTGCTGAGACAGAGCGAGCCAGTCACGTTTGGGTTTAGCCAAACGCTAACCTGAAAAAAGCCGTCTTACATCCCCTTCGAAAGGGAAGGAGTTCAGGGGTCGCTCGGATATGCTCAGGGAGCAAATTCCAAAGTACTGGAGCCACAACAGAGAAAGCTCTCTGTCTAGTACTGGATAGATGGCAGGAGCGGGACGATGGAATCACCAACAGGTTTTGCTCTTCCGAGCACAGTGATCTCGGGGGAACGTACGGGGTAAGGCGGTCCCTCAGGTACACAGGCCCCAGACCGTGCAAGGCCTTAAAGGTTAAAACCAGCACCTTGAAGGCAATCTGGTACTCAATAGGAAGCCAGTGCAGTTGCTGGAGGATGGGAGTGATATGCTCCCTCACTGGTGCTCCCACCAGCAAGCGAGCAGCGGCATTCTGCACCAGCTTGAGTTTCCGGATTGTCGACAGGGGGAGGCCAACGGAGAGGGCGTTACAGTAGTCCAGTCTCGAGATGACCGTCGCTTGGATCACCGTGGCCAGGTCATCCCTGGACAGGTAGGGTGCCAGTCGCCTAGCCTGCCGTAGGTGAAAAAACGACACCCTGCTGACCGCGGAGACCTGGGCCTCCATGGTCAGCTGGGAGTCCAGTTTAACACCCAAGCTCTTAACCAAAGGTGACGGGCTAAGTTGCTCGCCATCCAGGGTAGGCAACCGGCACTCATCCAGCCCAGGGCGACCGGGCCACAAGATCTCAGTCTTCGACGGGTTCACCTTCAGCCGGCTGGCACGCAGCCATCCAGTCACGGCTTCAAGGCATTGATGGAAACAATCGGGTACGGTATCCGGCCTGCCGTCCATTCTCAGCAGAAGCTGGGTGTCATCCGCGTACTGATAACACTCCAGACCAAAGTCGCGGGCCAGCTGGGCCAGGGGGCGCATGTAGATGTTGAATAATAAGGGCGAGAGGATGGCCCCCTGGGGGACCCCACAACTTAATGGGAGCCTCCCGGAGACCTCCTCCCCCCTCTCCACACGCTGTCCCCGATCCTGAAGAAAGGAGGCCACCCATTTAAGGGCAGTTCCCCTGACTCCAGTCACGGCTAGGCAGTGGGCTAACAATGCGTGATCTACGGTATCGAACGCTGCTGTCAGATCTAACAACACAAGCAGGGCTGACCCGCCATGGTCCAGCTGGCGGCGAAGTTGGTCTGTAATGGCGACAAGCACGGTCTCCGTCCCATGCCCAATACGGAAGCCGGACTGGAAGGGATCAAGTCCAGCTGTGTCTTCTAAGTACCGCTGCAGCTGATCCGCTGCTGCCCTCTCAATTACCTTGCCTAAAAAAGGCAAATTAGACACAGGTCGGTAATTGGAGGGAGCCGAAAGATCTAAATTCGGCTTCTTCAGCAGCGGTCTTACCATAGCCTCTTTCAAACCCCCTGGGAACACTCCTTGCTCAAGGGAGCTGTTGATAATCTTTCCCAGGGGGTCTCATAATAAGATGCTAAGATTTGTATTTATATTTTAACTGTGATTTTTGCTTTTATATGATTGTTTTATCAAATGTTATGTATTTTATCTATGGGCATTCGTTGCCATATGTGCACCACCTCAAGTCACCTTTGGGCTGAGAGGGGTGGTATAAAAATATAGTAAATAAAAAAATAAATAAGCTGAAGAGCTGGTATTGTCCCTAGACGCCTCCAAGGTCATGTGGCCAGCATGACTGCATGGAGCACCGTTACCTTCCCGTCAGAGCAGTACCTATTCATCTTCTCACATTTGCATGTTTTCGGACTGCTAGCTTGGCAGAAGCTGGAGTTAAGAATGGGAGGTCAGCCTGCTCCCCAAATTCAAACCAAACCAATCAGAGCTAGGGTTTCGTAAATCCATAACCAATATTACACTAGGCAATATAAACAGTATCAAAATATATATTTAGGACATATCAGGACTGTAGCATATTCCATATACAGACACCTTCAGAACATAATACCAAGCCGCCAATTGCAGATAGATACCTTGCAGGACCAGAAATACGGTAATCACAGTTCATGGGAAAAGTCCGGATTTAAATGATATAGTCCGTGGTCATGCGAAAGTGGAGGTCGAAGGTTCCGTGTCAGTGGAAATGCATTGTCCCAAAGTCCGTAGGCATTAGCCAATTCACGATAGGACAAAGTAAGGAGATGTAGTAAACTCCTCTGTTGATAAACATGAGCCTGGGGCCAACGGAGCCTGAAATGGCTAGAGATGTCGGGCCGCTACTGGCATTTCGCTCCCGGGCAGAGCTTTCTCAAGGCCAAAGATAAACAATATGTCGTGTGTCAATATCGATATGGCGATCTACAAACGCCTAACCACGCCAGAAGAGGCGAGGTGACCAAAAGGTTCAGCAGCTCAGCAGTTTAACCTGCTGCACCACCGTGGGCAAGTTCACACACAAAATATCCAACATTCTCCGGAAGGCATTAGGAGAAGGAACCATGGTGTATGTTATATTCCATTATTCTTCCAGAGCCTGTCATGCATGTCAAGTGTGAGTTCTTCCAGCAGTGAATTGGCGCACTGGCCTTAAAAGTTGCATGTTGAATATATCTCATGATGGGTTTGATTTTGCTTGATAAAATAGCTGAAATTTAAAGCAAAATTTACTATTCAGCAGTTGTAAAGAGAATGGGGGGATGTTGCATACTTTACTTTGGCGTCCTTTTTCTTGAATTCACGTGCACGCCCACTAAATATAAGCTGTGCCAACATTTGAAGCCTGGAGATTACTTTGTGGTCAAAGATAAAGAACACATAGTATCCTATTTTTTAAAGGCTCAACCCGTATCTTTCTAAAAGAGAATGTGGTCACAGAGATTATTCTTATTAAATAGAGAAAAAGGTTGGGGAATGTTTCTGGGTATGCCACCATTGACTGTGTGAAAGTGGGTAAAGACTAATAAGCAGGACTTATGAACATATGGCTCATTTTACAATTCTAACACACAGTGGGATAGAGGAGGTTGAAGCTGGAGGCTCATTCCTGCTTCCTGGCACCTAGGCATTCAGCAGTGAACCATCCCAAAAGGTAGCTATAACACATGTTTCTCTATGTATTTCGGGTGCCAGTTCAGGCGGCCTTCACTATAGAAGCTGCCCCAGGGTGCATGGCTTGGCAGAGACTTGGTGACAGGTGCAAGGTTTAATTGAATGGGAGCCATAGTGGGACAAGGCATTCATATGAGCAGCTCACACACTCAGGAGAAAATAGCTATAGATTAGGAATGAAGTCATATTGTGAAGATTGGAATTTTATTTAAACTTTGAGATTTGGCTCAAGTTAGTAAACTCCTTTTCATAATGGGAAGAATGTTGTATGTCTGGGTCTGCAAAAATCTGGGGAGGAAGAAGCTCAGACAAGGCCTGAGCAGGGATATTTCTGCCCTTCTCCTGTGTAACCAGTAAGTCAAGTGTAACTAATGACTAGACCCTGCCTTTCAAGATGTTGCCTGAGTGAGTCCAAAGGTTTTATGAGAAGCCAGATTCTTATGCACGTGGGAGGTCACCCAGGGACAGTACAAGAACCTTTCTCATCTTTCCTCAAAAGAAGTACCTCAAACAAGAATAGCCATCCATTGCCTAATGGCAATCTCTGTTTCTATGAGACAGAAAGAAGAAGGTGGCCTTCCAGAAGCTTTCCAGGTTTATGAAGCCATAATGCTTACTCATATATATGGAATACCACCAGTGTGGTATGCACTCCCAATTTTTAAGTCCAACACTGAAACCATGTTCATGCTGCTCATGTTCATGATAATTATAACCAAATGAACTTCTGTAGTTGACAGTAAAGGAGGAAGATTTCTGCATTAGCATCTGAGCTGATACTTTTACATTTATATTAGCAGAAGACAACAGCAATGTGAATGGCTCCTGTAATTTGTAAACGTTAGTAAACTTGCTAGATTTTCTTTTCTTAAGTAAAAACGGTTAAACAGTTTTCTTGGTAAAAAATATATAACTATGACAGGCAAATGCAGCTTGTGTAGCAATTATTGTCTTTCCCCATTATGTTTCATGATTTGGACACCGATCCTTAGAGAAGGTTGGAAATAGTTAATATTTATTTATTTATTTATTTATTATTTCAACTTGCTAACCCGCCCTACCCGAGGCTCAAGGCGGTTTCCAAGCATATATACAAATACATCGAGATAAAACACATACAGATAAAAACATCTAAAAACACCCTAAAAACATTCTAAAATACCATAACAGTCCTGGTCAGTTACACACTAGTCAAGACAACAAATTCGAGTAGCAGTAGCAGCACGGCTAGGGGTTGGCAGTTCAGGCACTGGTCAGGCCAAATGCCTGCCTGAACAGCCAGGTCTTACATGACCTGCGGAAGGCCATCAGATCCCGCAGGGCTCGGGGCTCGGCTGGCAGCGAGTTCCATAGTACCGGGGCAGCTACCGAGAACGCCCCTCTGCCGTGTGCTAGACAGCCTGCCGGTTTTCAGTCCTGGGACCTCGAGCATGTTAAGGCC